>JAVIWB010003451.1:0-47259 GCA_031893035.1 Dermolepida albohirtum | reverse complement strand
TTTTATCTGACCCTTTTTCCGTAAAAGACCATGTTTCTTAAGTCGCTGGTGTGTACAGGATTCCTTGTTAATGGGGCGGCATATTTGGTGAAACAAAGGGTTGTCGGCCTCGTGTTTCTGAACATGAGCGTTGTACTAGGTTGCTGCGCATAGCCGGTTCTGCCTTGCCGAGCATAGACTGGAAACCCGGGCACCATATTAGTTTTTTTAACCCAAAGATCCTATCCCGCACTAACCACTTCTATGGTCGCAAAACCCGTGAAATATAGAGATTTTTAAGCACCCCAATAATCTTAACCGCGATGTGGCTACCCCCTACATAACGCTTGGCAATCCTGCATCTCTAATGACCCAACCGTAACCGTAACGCTCCATTGACCCATGACCCATTATCCATATATAAACACGTCCCCCATCGACTTACACCATTTTCAGTGCAGTAGTTCAGCCCTAAGATGCCCCAACAAATGGGTACAAACGTCGGCAGTATACTAGTACGGGTTCCAGCCCGGAAACCCAGAAGCAGATAGCATACACATTATCTGCTTTTATGAGCTATAACTTAAAAGCAAAAAAAAGATTTGAAGCTAGAAATACAACCTTATTCTATCATGGCAATTTTTTGTAAATCAGATGTATTAAGCATATATTATCAATGCTATATATATGTATTTTTTAATTGATGTCTTTTGTAATCGATGTTATAATTATTGAATTGGTCGCGTCATTTTTTTAAAGATCTAGGAGGATTATTAATTTCTTAGTGATCATAAAAATTAGATGAATTGAATTAATAAAATTATTACAGAACTATTATGTAACTCAATCACTTAAGGTTGATATACAACTACTTTTACATTAATTTTCGTATTCAGTATACGTATTTCGCCAACTAGGTTGTCATCATCAGCAGATAATTAAACGGTGTCGCAGTTAGAAAGCTAAGCAAAAACGCGCACGAAAAAAATTCCGTACACGATTTGTACAGTCGAAACTCAAAAGGCAAATTGAAATTGTATTCTAGTCTTCAACTATCCTAAAGGAAAGGTACCTGCATGTGTTTATTTCACATTCCCTTGTCTATTGTACAAGAGGTCAAAAAGAGATGAGTTATGGTTAGGACCCAAGTCAGTGTTCAACAACTGGCATTTATTTTTCCAAATGTATACGTACCTAATTCGCGATAATTACACACATTCTTTACCAAATGAAAATAATTCACGGTTACACGATAATTACTTTCCAACACGTATTTTGCTAAACTGAATTTTTCTGGCCGATTGAATTTTATGTGCGCAATATATCTTTATACCGGGTTTCTATCAATCGTTTTGTTTGGTCGGTGTATTATTTACTGCAATATAGACATTTAATTCCGTAAATTCTCGATTTATTGTTGTCCTCGACTTTGTCTTTTGCATTTCCTAAAAGGCATTTGATGGAGTTAGTGGATCGAAATGTAACTTGAAAATCGTGCTCTTTAAAAACATTATTCAAATTTTTCGTCAAACGGTGAAAAAGTAAACATATAAATAGCTTGTCTCGATTGCTTTGAAGTACTAGACATGTTGTATCTCGGATTATCTTTCTTATGTTAGCCTTCCTAATTAATCCATTGATTATTTCCGAATTAAAACCATTGTATCTTGCAATATTCTTACTAAAGTTCAATTCTTTTCGTATCTTACTTTTGTTAGTGAGAAACTAAGAAAATGATTGATAAGAAAACTGAAAGAAACCATCTTTTGTTGCATGCTATGATTTGAGTCGTATACAGAATATTAAAATTAATGTGGAAAAGGGTTGATTGATTTTGGTACGTAATTTTATAAGCTTCTTCTATTCCAGTAAATTAATTACAAAGCGGAGATTAAAAAATAAAACAGTGTTAGAAATGTATTAATTTGACAAGAAAAAAATTATAGTAGTCGAATGTGAGTAATAAGTAGGTAAATGATTTACGTAAAAAATGTACATAAATTGATTGAAAAATGATTTAGCTTTACGTTTCAATTCAATATTTACAACACCCTGAATTTTGAGTTATTTTCTCCTCCTAACTATTTGAATATTATCGCCATAAACTGTAATCGTGAAAACAGTACATTAACCACAGTTTAAGCAATTACGAAAACTCCGACGCGTCGAAAACTCTTCGTCAAACTAGTGCTTTGCATTAACAAAAAAAAACCAAACGAACCAAACAGAACGTACAATTAATTTAATTGGTTTTCGTAATTAAGGCCGACACCATCTCTCGCGAAACTTTTCAGTTTAAACGGACGGCAAAAAAAAGCAGACCAGTCGATACGCAGAGAAATAGAGACCAAGAGTTTAAAAGATCAAGTCCAACATCGCTAGCACACGGTTGGATAAATAATCGCCTCCGATGACTACTTTCGGAATTGGACTGGATTAAGTGCACAAACACAATTATAACTTCAAAAAACTGATTTTCGCAAGCGGTATTTGTCGTTTGTTTCATAATTTTTCTTCTTTATCCGGGACATTTCTAACTTACGTTCAGAAGTGATAGGTTCTGACAGCAAGAAACAAAGTTTCAGAAAGAATTTCTGCGTCGATAAGCACAACGTTTTGTTGGAAATATGTATGAAATTCCGTAGAGAAGGTAGAAACTTTATGGAATTTAGTTCATATCCGTACTAACAGATATTGCAATGCCTGACTGACAGGTAGTTTAATGTGGATATTATTGATTGATGAGGAATTTAACGGATGGAATTGAGTTTCAAACAATTAATCTATCATATTTTTCATGAATAACAGTTCTTTTTATATTTTAACAGTCAACACTAAAATATGCAGATATATTACTATTACATTCACGGAACAACTGTGTAGGTGTAAAATGTAGGCATTATCATGTGACTTCTGGCTTAACAGAAAATGTACTACAGTTAAAAGTACTGAGAATGAATACTCTGTAAATTACAACCAATGATGAAAACTCTTTTTGAATTTGTCTTATTCTTGTGATTTTTAGTGTGCTAGTGTGCTGCTTCGACAATAAATAAGACGTATTATTTTAAATTTCAATATTCAATATTTAAAGAAATTAATTCTTTAACGAATGGAATTTTTTATATGATTTATAGACTATTATATATATATATATATATATATATATATATATATACTATTTAAAATTATAAAAATGAGTTTAAATTCAAATGGCAGTCATATTCAGTTGCCTAATAATCTATAAATCCTGGAGAGAAGCACATTTTGGGCAGGAACTTTGTGGATTCGCGGATCTGTTGTCACCCCTATTGCAGCCAACATTCTGAAAAAGTTAGGACGTTTGATGAGCCCGAGGATTCACTTTTTGTTGAGTCAAGTTACCTTGATTTTTCCTAGACAATTTTAAAGATGTCAGTGAGGAGCAAGGTGATCGTTTCGATGTAGATATCAAGGTGATGGAAAGACAGTATCAGGGCCACCGGGATACCAATATAATGAAACACACCCTTGGTCACACCGACACCTCCAACAAGAGACTGACAGGCCAAAAAGCTATATCAGAATCTTGAAGAAGAGGGAAATGATATACGAGGATAGATTGACAAGTAGTGGGAATGAAACATAGGCGGCACTCTAATTGGTAAAACAAATGCACTGTAATTTAGGCTGTTAAAATGGAAAAAGCAGAGTATCGTGCGGTGATTAAATATTTCGTAATTAAGGGTATGAAAGCTACCGAAATAAAACATAAGTTACGGGAAACATTAGGTGAATCTGCTCCATCATCCGCCACAATAAGCAGATGGGTAAATGAATTTAAACGTGGTAGAACAAGCTGTGTTGACGAAGCGCGCTCTGGAGCACCCGAAATCGTGGCTTCTAAGGAAATGATTATAAAAATCCATAATACAATATTATTACGCAAGATCGACGACTCAAAGTGAGGGAGATAGTAGACATGGTAAATATTTCAACAGAACGCGTACACCACATTTTAACGAAAGAATTGGGCCTTTCCAAGCTTTCGGCAAGATGGATGCCGCGATTGCTTACGACTGATCAAAAGTTCACTCGTTTGTGCATTTCCAATAAGTGTTTGGACCTTTATAAGCGGAATCCGGTTGATTTTTGTAGGCGATTTGTTACTTGCGATGAAACTTGTATATACTACAGTACATCCGAAACTAAACAACAGTCGAAATAATGGTTAGAAACGTGGTTCTCTGTACCTCCAAAGTAAGCGAAAACCACTTTGTCGGCAAACAAGGTGATGGCATCAATTTTTTGGGATTCAAAGGGCATTTTGTGCATTGATTACCATCAGAAAGGTGCCACAATAAACGGACAATATTATGCAGAACTTCTATAAAAATTAAATGTTGAGATTCGTGCTAAACGGCCAGGAATGGCAAAGCAACAGATTCTGTTTCACCAAGACAACGCTCCCTCGCATACCAGCACAGTTGCGTTGTCCAAAATCCACGAGTTGCATTTCCAATTAGTACCGCATGCGCTTTCTTCGCCGGATTTAGGCCCTTCCGACTTCCACCTTTTTCCAAAATTGAAAACGGCAGTAGGTGGAAAGAAATTTTCGTCTAATGACGAGCTTATCATCTTCGTAAATGAGTATTTTGCAAGCCTTCGGAATCGCATTTTAGAGATGGCATAAGGGCATTGGAGCACCGTTGGAATAAATGTATTGCTCTTTTAGGAGAATATATTGAAAAATAAAAATTATTTTGTATTTAAAAAATTCGTTTTTCTTTTCCATTCTCACTACTTGTCAAACTACCCTCCTGTAAGCTAATGGTAAGTCTCTGTAATGAAGATATATTTTGATCTTGATACTTAAATAAAACTTATGTATTCTAACGTTCAATTATTTTTTATTCTTGTCGTATCTTCCGCTATTTTTTAGTTTATGACGAAGTAATTATGACGTCAGCCTTTGAAACCAATTAAAGGGTTTTCCAATAAGGACAAAATAATATGCAGAACATTTGAAATATTTCAAAAACTTTATTATCGGGTTGAAGTACAATCAAAACATTTATGAATGGAACTCGACTTCGTTCATATGGCCACCGCGGGCACGTTTGCAGCGGTCGATTCGTTGGACCCAATTTTCGATGACTCGGCCACACAATTCGGACGAAACGGCTGCTATTTCGCGTTCAATGTTGGCTCTGAGTTCTTCCAACGTTGTCGGCTTGTTCGCATAGGCCAATGACTTGACGTAGCCCCAAAGAAAAAAGTCTAGAGGCGTTAAATCGCACGAACGAGGCGGTCAATCGACTGGTCCATTTCTTGAGATAACACATTCATTAGATTTACTCTTCAATAAATCGATTGTAACGTGTGCTGTGTGGCTTGTGGCGCCGTCCTGCTGAAACCACATGTTGTTTAAGTCCATATCTTCCAATTCGGGCCAAAAATAATCGGTAATCATGGCGCGATAACGATTACCATTCACAGTAACGTGACGATCATTATTGTCGACGAAAAATATGGCCCTATGACGCCGCCGGCATGAAAACCGCACCAAATAATTTTTTTTTGTGGATAAAGTGGTGTATCATAAAGCACATGTGGATTTTCACCTGACCAATAACGCATATTTTGCTTATTCGAACCCATTGAGCCAAGAATGGGCTTCGTCACTGAAAATGATTTTGCGATGAAATTGATCATCTTGGCGCATCTTTACCAGAGCCCAATCGAAGAACGTACGTCGCTTCAAATGATCCATCGGCTTCAATTCTTGAGTCAGCTTGATCTTGTATGGGTGTAAACCAAGATCCTTACGCAAAATTCGCCATAAAGTGGTCTGGGCGTTGCCCAACTCTTGAGAACGCCGTGGAATTGACTGATTTGGATCATTTGCTACGGACGTTTCAACGACAGCGATATTTTTGACACTTCGACCAACTCGTTGTCTCACTGGCACGGCAACATCACACAACGAATATATAGACTCAAATTTTTGCACTAAACTTGTTACTGCCTGTCTACTAGGGCGAGAATTACGACCGAAAATCGGAGTTAACTCTCTTAAAGTAGCGGTCACCGACTCCGAATTTCTGTAGTAAATTTTTATAATTTGCAGACGTTGTTCGTTCGTGTACTTTACCATGATGAAAATGTTAAGTTTACTGAATAAATTGACAGTGACAGTTCGATGATTAGTGAAAGGGTGCGTTCACAAATTGAATTAAAAGTTGTCAAGTCCCTATTGGAAAACCCTTTATTACCCCTGAAAAAGTTTTCAAAAATTGTTTTTTGTTAGCCTCTGCATTTATAAACAGATATCAGTTAATCGATATCTTTTATACTAAAATCTTGCATTTCTTTTTCCTAAAAATGACCTACATGCAAACGATTGAGTTGAAAAACAAAATACTTTAATAATAAAATGCAATAAATGTTAAAAGTGAGCTCTTCCAACTTCGATATATAATGCGATTCTTCGTTTCATGTTATTGACAGTACTACTTAAATTTTTAATTACCTCACATACTGTTCGGACAGCTTGGGTAGGATTCTTTTATTGTAGGAGGACGGTATATATATATATATATATCCTATTTTTTAGATATGAATACATAAAATAATTCAGTGTTATATAAGGGCGTTTCAAGAAACAAACAAAGAATCTGGTCCATTGAAAATTCGCATAAATTTATTAAAAAATTTCTATGCTAATGAAAAGTGGAAACACAGAAGTTTTCCCACTTTAAGAACCGAAGAAATTATATATAAATAGATTGACCTACTGTCCGAATCATAGATGAAATCGTAAATATTAACAAAAGCATTGCTTAAATAAACTTATGTGAGGATCTCAACATAAAAAAGTTTATATTAAGGTAATATTTAAACTTCTAACATGCTAGAAATACTGTAAGGAAATGTTTGTTGATATTCTGCAAGCAATTTAGGTGGATTGGAAATTTATTCAAATAAATTATCACTTCTGTCAAAACCTGAGTTTTCCAACATTGTCCCAAAATAAAACAACAAATTAATAAAATGTTATCCGGGGTGAAAAAATTGGTTGTGTTTGTATTTTGACATGAATGCCGTAATTTTTGCAAAATGGGTTACTAGAAGGTTCATCAGCAGAAAAAAAAATTATTATCGGGAAGTTAAAAAACACGCTCATGGCTGTAAATAATAGTTTCGTTTTTCGTCTGAACTATGATACTTAATGTGTTTATCAAACTGCACTTCCATAATCCAGATCTCTGTCGTTATAGTTATTACTTATTTTTTCGTTCCACTTATATTTGTGGCAACAGTTTCTTTTGCTTCTCTTTTTCCTTTCTTTTCCATGTTTTTTTCACCAATCTGGATATTAACATGCTACGATGTGCTTTTTGCAATTTTTAAAAAGCACATGAAGGTAGTTATAAGTAGTTTTCGACCCCTTACTTTTGTCTTATTTTTACGTTTCTCATCTTGTTTAGTAGTTTTAATCCTGCTATTTCTCGCAAGATCTACATTTCGATTGTGCTGCATTTCTCTCTGAATTGTTCTTTACTTAACGTTCATATTTCGTTTCCATGGAACGTTGTCAGATCGCACATAACGTTGTGGAGTCGTTTGTTATCACACGTTGGCAGTTCCTTTCCATTGAGCGTTTGTTTATTTATGGCCACGAAAGGTCAAGTATTGGTTTTAACGCTGTTTCTTAATCCACACTCTAATTTTCTCAAGCATCTAAATGTGTTTTAGTTTTCTTGAATTGTACTCCTATTTTTGTTTTTACTGTTTATTTCTAATATATTTTCAAATAATTGAAGGTACGTAATGCTTCTGTCATTTAAATGGTATTAAACATTGATATTTATTGTGCCAGGTATACCGGAAAGTCATTACCGGTTTTCCTAGGAGATGTAGCCGCAAGCTTAAGTATGCAATATTACACACATATGTCATTTTATTCCGCTGATATCAAGCGTCAAAGCCATACATGTTTTGTTTAGTGAAAGTAACATCGTCATAGATTTATACCTCTTTGAAAATTTCGAGTTTCGTGACTGAAAAAGTGCATTTGTGGAACGCATTACTTTTCCTATTTAATCAAAAGAACAAAGCCGCTGAAAGTATTGTTTTTATTAAAAACATACGGTTTCTCATGCTCCAGCCATGAAAATATTTCGCCTGACGTTACATCGCAAAAGTGATGATTTCACATGTGCAGGACAAAGAACGTTCTGGTGAGACCGCAGAGGTTTGAAGATGTCAAAGTTATTGGGTGAAGATCCAATCTAAATCGCAACAGTGTTATTATGTGGTCCAAGAAACGATTCCGACCGATTAGGAGCAATACAAAATCACAAAAGATGGGAAAATGGGTGCCAAATAAATTGAATGACAGGCAAATGGAAAATCGAAAAATCGTCTGTGAAATGCTATTTCAATAGTGTGATCGGATGATGAAAAATGGATTTATTTTTTGAAAATCCTATGCACAAAAAATCATGGTTAATCACCTAGCGAAGCCGGCCCGTCGACTCCGAGGCCAAATCATTTTGGTCGCACGACAATGCTCTGTGCTTGGTGGGACCAGAATGGCGTGGTGTATTATGAACCGTGAAACCTGGTGAAACAGTTAATACTGATCACCACCGGCAAAAAATTATCAATTGGAACCATGCATTGATAGGAAAATGTCCTGAAGACACGGTAAAGTGATTTTACAGCACGATAACGCGCCGTCTCATACAGTATAGCCGGTCAAGGAAGAGTTGAAAGCATTTTAATAGGACATAATGTCACACCCGCAGTACTCTCCAGATCTTGCTCAGTCCGACTACCACCTTTTCGCAGAAGAAGCTAGAAAATGGTTTGATGAATGGTTTTGCTTAAAGGACAGACAGTTTTTTTGGATGGCATCCATAAATTGCCTGAAAGATGGGCAAAATATGTAGAATCAAATGACCAATACAACCAATAAATACATTTTTCCATTTTCTTGAAAATTATGTAGATTTTTTTACGAAAAAACCGGTAATGACTTTCCGGTACACTTGGTCAACTAATCTTGTAATTTTACGATTTTTTCCAGGTATAGTTTTTTTTATTTGGCTTTGTACTGAATTTTAAAGCTCTCAAAAATACTTTCCATATCAGAGATCAAGATCTGTTTTCTAACTAGGACTGCATTTTCTAGATATTAGCATAAAATCTGATTAGATATATACAATACAATTCTGAGACGTTGTATATTTGCAAATAATCCAATTATTTTTGTATAAAAATCGTAATGGAAAAGTGATCATTAATTGTGTAAGGATTTCTATTTACTTTTGATGAAAAAAAGAACGAACGATAGCAAATAATTACACGAAGGAAACGAGAGGTCCGTCCAGAAAAGTATAAAAAGCACTTGAGTTAAAGACGAATGGGCAAAGGTCGGTTTATATACGACATCTAGATGATCGTAAAAAACTAAACCAGCCGTATGAGTAATTGGTCGCGTTTGGAGATCTCCTGTTCGAAAACATTATTCGTTTCTTTTACGAAAACATTAAGCAATTTTTTCTGATAAATAAAAACTGTCAGGTGATTTGTAACTAGGTACTTGTAGAGATGAATTAAAGACAAACTGTATTAGACTAGACGTTAATATTAATCAGTACCTGTCGTCGATAGGTAAAACGGAAGAAATAATAGTGAAAAATAATTGGCAGCCTGGATATGTCATGAAGCGCCGGCGAGTTGTGTTAAATCGTCTCGTCTGGAAAGTTTTGTTTGAGTTTCTGTGTATTGGATTTTATAGCGCAGTTAGAGAATTGAATTATTTATGAATACGTACTACACTAAAATAATATCAATGGTAATTTCTGAGTCCATAAAATATTCTTACAGGAAATTTATAATTGCAATCTACTTCAACAGTAGTATTACTTCTTTATTTTCATGATGAAAAAGATAGTTCTGATCACAAATAAAAATTCTTTATACGAAAAACAGAGTAGATGCAATAGCACAATCATCAACAAATTTTCTAATTTTCTTAGTTATAAAAATATTTCGTTATAGCGACAATATCCCCATTATGTATGGGTTTTATCATTTACCGTTTTCTAGTTTCAAAATTCATAGAAGCAATTTGTTGTTTGCTTTCTTCAATTTTTTCTTTTTTTTTTGCAATACGAGCTAACAGAAAAACAATCTGTAAAGTATCGAAAATAAATTGCAATAAAACAAGGCTTATAGCAGCAGATAACAGAGAAGAGAGTAAAAATATTAAAAATTTCAAAAGGTTCACAGAAGGAGCACGGTATATGTATATTAAGAAAGTTAGTAAATTTAATTTTTTTGGGTTGACAATAAGGGAAAAAGGTGAAGATGAAGGCGAAATACAAGAAAGAATAGTGAAGGGGGCAAGATATATAGGAGAGCTGCTTCGCATATCGAAGGCAATGAATATTTCAGGAGATACGAAGAAAATGGATACAATAAATATATAAAACGTTAATAAGGCTAGCAGTCATTAAAGGAACAGTTACTTGACAGTATGTGAAAAAAAGTTCTAAGCAAAATATATGGTTAAATGGAAATCGGTGAAATCTGGGAAAGAAGTATGTTAAAATTGTCTAATGGACCATCAATAACAAATATTATGAGGGCACAAAGAATAAAATAGGTGGGCCATGTAATTAATAAAGATTATAAGAGGACAGATCAACGAAACAACTTCTAATGAGAGGAACTTCCCGAAGGAGAAAAAGAGGCTGCTCAAGGACAGAATGATAAAAAGAGACTTAGAAGAAATAGGCAAAAGCGACTGGTGAAAAATGGCAATGAATAAAAGGAAATGGAAAAAAAATTGTCACTAAGCCATGGGTCTTCTTGAGCAGAAATTATATATTATTTTTTAATAATATATTAAATAATCGTTGCTTATTTTTATTATACAAAGTAGTATCTATATCAACCGTAATATTTTTATAATATTTGAGAAAGATCACTATAAAAAGTGTCATAATGGCGTTGAAGTTAAGAGAGAGTATGTTGAAAAATCAAATAATTTTAAGACTTGCTTCTCGTCAAATCGTCCACGTAATATGTTTATATAAATATCCTATATATGTTTATTCTTGTTTGGACGCAACAGTTGATTCTATAAATTGATTTTGTATTTCTATTCTTTTCTTTCTGTCTCATTTACCATATGTACATCGTTTAAATTGATTCAGTTATCAAAAATCTACATCTAGGATAGTTCGGATTCCATTAAGGGAAACATTAATTCAATCAAAAGTCTTTGTGGTAATTAATTAATCGAGAGATTGTACGTATAGAGGAAACGATAAAATTAATTAACCCAGTCAGCCACAAAAAAATCTCCCGAAAATGTACACGAAATTCCTATGTATAACTAAGGTCTGGCCAGTGACGAAATCTAAATGCGGTTATTTATACGTGTGTAAACAGCCGGACATTTCAATTAAAACTTATATTAGAGAGACTAACCCTTTCTGATATAAAGTTTTAACTTACTAATACCCTGTATTCAGACGGCGTGCATAAAATTGTTTTCTCTCACTTAAGAGTTACGTTAATTTAGGTAATAAGGATTTATTACATGTGGATAAAGAATAATGAATATATGTAGTAGTTTATGCTTTAGTAAGTCAAACAACAGTAATAAATTTGTGTGTGAGTGATTACAGATACAACAGTAGTGTATTACACAAATTAGTTTTTTTTAATTTTCGAATAAGGTGCTAGTTTTCATATTTTCATTAACTAAGGGGTGATTCATTTAGAAGTACTTTTTTAAAAAATAAAAAAATGCAAACTTTATTTTATCGGATATTCTTTACTGAGTTAGGACAATACTTTTTTTTATTATTCTTCACCACAATTCTCTTCAAATTCCAACGCATTTGTAAGGGGTGATTTACTTGGAAGTACATTTTTCAAAAAAAAAAAAAAATGAAAGCTTCAATTTTATCGGGTATTCCTTGTCATACAAAAGAACCGTTCTTGACATTTATTTTTTAAAAATTATTTCCTTCAAATATTGGCGTTGGCCGTCCAACTTTGATGACGCGTTCGAGCATTTCAAGTGGTGAATAACGCGAGTAATGTTGGCTTTTAATTGATAAACTATAGTTGGCTTATATATGTAGACATTGGACTTTACGTAATCTCACAGGAAAAAGTCTGAAGATATGATATCATATAAGCCAGCAATAAAGCCATACTTTCACCGGCTGTGCGAAAAGTACTGCCGTCTTGTTGGAACCAAATGTCGTCGAGATCAAGAGCTTCAATTACAGGTAGCAAATAGTCTGTTACCATGGCGCGATAACGGTCACCATTCGCAGTTACGTTGCGGCTGTCTTCATTTTTGAAGAAATATGGACCGATAACTTCACTTATCCATAGACCATACCAAACCGTGGTTTTATCTGGATGCAATAGCCACTGTTGAACCTTTTCGAATTGCTCTTCACTTCAAATAAGGCAATTGTGCTTATTGACGTAGCTATTAAACCAGAAATGGGCTTAACCGCTGAACAAATTTTTTGGTCAGAAACAGTGGATCCTCTTCAAGCTTTTCAAGAGCCCAAAAACTAAAGCGGTGACGACTCGAAAGGTCACCCGCTTTCAATTCTTTAACGAGTTGAATTTTGCTTTTTTTTGCTTTTAGACCAAAATTCTTACCTAAAATACCCCAAGTTGTGGCATACGACAAGCCAAATTGTTGAAATCTACGTCGAATGGATTCTTCACGGTTATCGCGTACACTCTCGGCTACTATCGCATTATTTTCTTCACTACTATGCTATATATGGTCTATTTGATCGTGTATTGCCAATAATAAAAAATGCGTTTCAAATTTTTCGATGGTATAGCGAATTGAACGTTCAGTAGGCCAATTACGTAGACCATAAGTTGCTCTAAGCGCACGAAACATATTTCTCGTGGAACGCTGATTTTCGTAATACAGCTGAACAATTTGACACTTTGCCCGACTGAGTCTTTCCATAATAAAATGTCACCCAATACTTAACTAAAATAAGGTGAAAATTTGACACAGCTCACGCTTTATCTGTCAAAAAATCGCTATTGAAAAAGGTACATCATAATGCATTACCCATTATGTATACACTGAGTGACTCACATCATAGACAGGGTCGCTTAATTTCTTTATTTGTGAATGAATTTAAATTTAATTTTGCATATCAGGACTACAGCAGTCTGGTAATTTTAAAAGTGATGTCAATTTTGAAAATTGAAATAGAATGCTTCAATTATTTTTGCATAATTTGAATCTACGTGTCATTTTGCTCTAAACGCATATCATTTTCAATTTTTATTACTATTACGAAAGGAATTGATTATTTGTGTGTAAATCTAGAAAGCTGTCAACCGTCTAAAAACGTATAGACGTGATCAAGTAGGCCTAAGAGGATGTAAAAATGTTCATTGTGTGTTTTCTGTAGCTTCCAGAATTAATCACAATGTGCGATGATAATTTCTTTGGGAAAGATCAATTTTTTAAATGGGTAACTTGTACATTTATAGAAAATTAGTTTCTGAATCTACTGATGTTTAATACTTCCATTCTTTGTCTAAATTGAATAAAGAAATTCTTTTTTTGTTTAAGAAAAGTATGGTTAGCTGTGGATGCACATAATTCGAACTAGTATAGTTGTCAACTTGATAATAATTAATTATTTAAATAATAATTACGAAATAGAAATGAATCTCTAGAACAGAAAAATACATAAGGGGACGTTTCCTCAAACATGAATCTCTCACTTTTCCACATATAACGTGCGTGTTAGATACATTACATGCATTATCCTCCCATATGAGAACTACTCTAATTACGCTAGCGCACGCAGCTAGAAATAGTTTCCTATTATTCAAAAAATTTTTAAACAATAAAATCCTTATTATTGTTCTACATAGAAGAATCAATAACCATCAAAGAAAGCCTCATAAAATTGAATAGTACTACTGTTCACATGGATTTGCAAATTATTCATACGAATTACATTGTTCTAGCAAATTCCACAGAAACCTTGCAAAGTACTTCATTAGCAATAGTGAATCAAATGAAGGTAGTGAATGCAGTGCAAACGTTGTTATAGTATATAACAATGTTTGCACTAAGTGACGAGATAAGTGTTCGTGTATTAGAAAAGTTTCGTAGTGTATTAGGAGAAAATTCGGGTTTTGCCAGAAGAGACATTTTCACAAATAATTCTTCCACAGATACGTTAACTCAGTTCAAAGGATATTTTACCTGCACAAATACTACATCAATAGGTACCGAACAATCATTCTCTCTATACAAGGACATTTTTACAACGTCACGAACAAAATTCAATGAGAAGATATTGGAGATTTATTCTATGTTATAGATGTTTAGTCGAGCAAATTCAGATTGCTGGTATGTCTCTCGTTGGTGTTTAATTACAATAATAACATAAAATACATTGATTGTTACTATTTATTCACTCTGTATCGAGCTACTTACTATACGCATTTCGTATGTCTTATAATGTATGCGTTTTTGTTATCGTAACGCCCGATAGCTATCGGTGACAGCTTAGATCATTTAATGGGCTCATATGGTCCAATCTAATAATCTAGAAGGTGAGTTTGTAAAATTTTTTTAATCGTCTTTGTACTATGAGGCGGTGAACCATCTTCCTTAAAGTATTAACTTTGTTTTATTTTATTTTGTATTCTGCATGAAGTTTAAGTATCACTCCAGCCAATTAGCCATGAAGTAATATTAGACCAATTATTGTATGTAAATTTACGAGGGTGGCCGTTTATATTTCGGGAACAAAAAATTTTATTATCGAAAATAGTTTTATTGCTTTTCAAAATTCAAAATTCTCCTTGAAAATCAATGCAATTTTGCATTCGTTTAAACCAATCCGAAAAGCATTGCTGTCACTGTGAAGGCAGTATCCAGAAAATATGAGTTTTGAATGCCTCAACTGCCTCTTCTGGCCTAGAAAACCGTTGACCAACAACAAAAAGAAATCACAGCGGGCTAAATCAGGGCTATACGGCGGATGGCTTATCAATTCAATGTTTAGCCCTGTCGAATATTCAATTGTTTGAACCGATCTGCGAGAGTTCGCATTGTCATGATGGAGAATGATATATCGTTTTCGATTTGTTTTCCTCATTTCTTCAACAATTGTTCGCAAACAAATAGTTGTGTACCATTCGGAATTGACCGTTTTACAATTCTCATAAGGCACGATTGCAACGTGACCGGCTTTTCCGAAGAAACAGGCGACCGTTTGTGTTGATTTGCTTCGAGCGTGAACAACTTTCGTTGGTTTTGGCACATCTTGGAATAACTACACAGTCGACTGCTGTTTACTATCGCGCTCATACGTATAGATCCAAAATTCATTACCTGTGACGACTTTATAAATGTACTTTGAAGCACCACCATTGTATTTTTTGTGCATTTCTTGGCACCAACCGACGCGAACCATTTTTTGAGCGGTTGTTAAATTATGTGGTACCTAACGTGAATATAGCTTCTTAACAGCTAAATATTCATGTAGGATCTTAAGCACGCTGGTGTTATTAATACCTAGAGATGCCCCGATCTCACGGTATGTCACGTGACGGTCTTGCATTATCAATTCAGTGTTCAGTGTTCAATGTTTTGCGACACAACATTTGTGGAACGACCTTCATGAAATTCATCGTCCGAAGAACGCCGTCCAAGTTTGAATACACTTACCAACGATATACTGTAGTTTTCGATGGTGCTTCATCACCATATAAAGATTCAACCCGTCGATGTATTCTTGTCGAGCTAATCCACGGCGAAGGTTATGAAAAATAATTGCACCAAAATGCTCTCGAGTTAATTCCATTTTTTCGCTGACATAAAATTTTCAAGTTACTGTCAACAATAGAAATAGCGACCGGATAATAAAACTGTCAAGGTAAATATATTGTCAAAAATGACAGACGTCACGATGCAATCATCGGATCGGAGGCAACAGTGACAGTGTTGCCGGTTCCCGAAATATGAACGGCAACCCTCACATATGCAAATCTTTAAGGAAATAGCTATATGTATGTACATATACATATATGCAGTATATATTAAATATTATCTAGCAGATTATACCCAAGAATGTAACATGGATGCGAGAAAAGCTTTTGGATATTTTGTAGGTTATTTTTAAATAGAAAAAACTATACCAAGCTTAGATTCAAACCTTAGCCACATCAGCAGTAAAAACGAAATTAGTTGACTTAAACCCTCTATTTCTAACGCTTAGGTGTAATTTAAGGATCGAAAGCCAATGTCAATTGAATGATTGAATTCTAGTATTAACTACAATTCAATCCATTGAATAATTGAAACTACATTAATACCAAGTGACGTAATTTAATATATATTCTGTGATCAATGAAATCTAACGCGTATGCGACGTCAATATAAGTTATACATATTTAATTACCTGATTCCAGGGTTGAGAAGTAATGGTCTTTAGAAAAATTTGAAAATATTGACATTGGCTTTTAATTCTTTAAGTTCAAAATATTGCTATATCAATATTAAAACAATTATGATAAACTTACAGCTACTAGAAGTTTTTTATAAACAAATACTTTAAACTAATATAATAAAAACATTCGAGAACCTTCGTTTATCAGAAACGGATTAGAAGAAAATAAATTTTCTTAATTTACGAGGGTAGTTTGACAAGTAGTGAGAATGACAGATAGGTGGCGCTCTAATTGGTAAAACAAATGCACTGTAATTTAGGTTGCCTATTTATATGTCTACATTCCGATATTTAGATAAATCGGTTGCAAAGTTTATTTTTGATAGCTGATTGAAAAAGAAGCTACACGTGGTTTTGTTAAAATGGAAAATGCAGAGTATCGTGCGGTGATTAAATACTTCGTAATTAAGGGTATAAAAGCTACCGAAATAAAAGATGAGTTACGGGAAACATTAGGTGAATCTGCTCCATCTTCCGCCACAATAAGTAGATGGGTAAATGAATTTAAACGTGGTAGAGCAAGCTGTGTTGATGAAGCGTGCACCCAAAATCGTGACTTCTAAGAAAATGATTACAAAAATCCATAATGTTATTGCGGAAGATCGACAACTCAAAGTGAGAGAGGTAGCAGACATTGTAAACATTTCAACAGAATGCGTACACCACATTTTAACGAAAGAATTGGGCCTTTTCAAGCTTTCGGCAAGATGGGTGCCGCGATTGTTTACGATTGATCAAAAGTTCACTCGTTTGCGCATTTCCAATGAGTGTTTGGACCTTTATAAGCGGAATTCGGTTAATTTTTGTAGGCGATTTGTTACTTGCGATGAAACCTGGATACACTACAGTACACCCGCAACTAAACAACAGTCGAAACAATGGTTAGAACGTGGTTCTGCACCTCCAAAGAAAGCGAGAACCACTTTATCGGCAAACAAGGTGATGTCATCAATTTTTTGGGATTCGAAGGGCATTTTGCTCATTGATTACCTTCAGAAAGGTGCCACAATAAACGGACAATACTATGCAGAACTTCTACAAAAATTAAATGTTGAGATTCGTGCTAAACGGCCAGGAATGTAAAAGAAAAATATTCTGTTTCACCAAGACATCGCTCCTTCACATACCAGCACAGTTGCGATGTTCAAAATCCATAAGTTGCATTTCCAATTAGTACCGCATGCGCCTTATTCGCCGGATCTAGCCCCTTCCGACTTCCACCTTTTTTCAAAATTGAAAACGGCACTAAGTGGAAAGAAATTTTCGTCTAACGACGAGCTGATCGTCTTCGTAAATGAGTATTTTGCAAATCTTCCGGCAGCGCATTTTAGAGATGACATAAGGGCATTGGAGCACCGTTGGAATAAATGTATTGCCCTTTTAGGAGAATATATTGAAAAATAAAAATTATTTTGTATTTAGAAAATCCGTTTTTCTTTTCCATTCTCACTACTTGTCAAACTACCCTCGTAGACCACTGTAAAAATGAAAATGCGTACATCTACAAATAGTTAAAATCAGTTCTATCAGTTCTACATTTAAAATAAATATTTTAAATTAAAGGAAAAACATTCATGCAATGCAATTATTGACGTTTTATTGCATTCCCATGTTACCGTATATATATTATGTATAATATACATATGTATATATCTGCTGGATGTTCACTGCCCTTGAAGCTAAAATATTTTCATATTCTAATTGGTTTTTCAAATAAAGAGCTTCGGTTTCGGTTTATTCTGATTGGACGTATCTATGAATAAAATAAATAGAACAAGCAAATAAATAAACAATTTTAATTAGAAACGAGTGTCTGTTTAATCTTCCATTCTACTAAAATAAATGCAATTATGCCTCACGTTGAACTGGGTCAATTGTTATGAATTAATATTTTTACGATTGATTTATTGTATTATGAAAAGAATGAATGTTGTTTTGAAATATTTATGTTCTAAAGTTTACTAAGTTTATAAAAGTTGGGTAAATAAAAAAAATTAGTTTATACTTACTTGTGTATTTTATTCTTGTCCCTTATTTTTTAAATCTATAAATGAATAATGCACTATTGCATGTATATATCTTATGTATGTTAGAACAATACGATCTATCTCGGCAATGGTATCGACAAAATTCGGTAGATATACTGGTTATTTGTGCTCATATTCCAATAGAAATAAGAATCCTTATTTTTAGTTATTTTTTTAAATTATGTCCTATTAAATAATAAATGTATCACTTCAATGTACTATACAAAATTATTAAATACCCAAATACCTCTTATTTGCGATTTCATTATAACTATCTTTATTTTTATGTATACTTTTGTTAATTTGCAAATACTATTTATATACTATTTATATAGTCTACTAAATAAAATCAAATTAATTCTTTAAACTATGTAATATATTGATATCAAATATATAAATAAATAACACATCATTATACATGAGCAATTGGCAATTAATACTTGTCTCTTATTTAAATTTAAATTCCTATTTAGTTATTTTTAAATCGTGCTCATTACAGCTATTTATACAATTAAATTATGTTAATAGAAAACTATAGTTAACTGAACTGAATATAGGCATTTAAAAATCTTTAAAATGTTAAATGATAAATAACTGTGAAATTAATAAAATTTAATACTTTTATCAAATAGCAAACATAACATACGTAGGTTGCTTTAAAAATTTTGTGGATGATACAGAAAATATCAACTATTTTAATCAAATCTTTTTTATGGTTTTTCAAAATATTCGCTTTTATGATCTATACACTTCTGCATTCAGTGAAACCAGTTCTCAAAATATTGGGCCCATTGTTCTTCTGTCACCTCAGATACGAAGTATTTGTAGGCTTACAGTCGCTTCCGGGCTACTAAATTTCAATCCACGCATTTTGTCTTTTATGTACGGGAATAAAAAGAAATCACAAGGCTCCAGGACGGGATCATAAGGCGGATAAGTCATCAATAACATTCGTGAAGCGGCTAAAAACTCTGATGTTTGAAATACGTTGTGTGATGGTGTATTGTCTTGACACAGGATAATTCGTTCTCCTGGTTGTTCCTCGCGTATTACGTATTGGAACACAATTGGCAAACAGATGGTTGTATACTATTCAGCATTGATTGTGAGATTATTCTCTAGCGGAATAGTGGCAAGATGACCGGTGCACACGAGAAAAGAAGCTACCATTTTCTTGCCGCGTCTCACTTTCGTGGCTTGCTTCTCGTCTTCGAAGGCCCATTGAGCCAATTATCGCTTGCTTTCTGGCTCATAATAATAAATCCAACTTTCTTTACCTGTAACGATGTCGTTTTGCTCGGCTTCGGTTGAATTTTTGAAGCTTTATTTGTACCAATCTATATGTGTTTTGTTTGAGTTTCTGTTAAATTGTGAGGTATCCATTGAGCGCAAAATTTTCTGACGGAAAGATGATTATGCAGAATAGTTCTGATTTGGGTCATACCTATGCTCAATGATTGTAGTTGTCTGTATTTATCGTGTTGTACACGGCGTCGATGTTTTTTGGAGTGGTTGTAGTTCATGATCCTCGTCTTTGTGCGAAACACGTCCACGCTGGATCTCGTTGTACAACTGTTCAACAGTCACTTAGACCGACTTAGTTACATTAGTCTACATCTTTCACTTTTCTTAGCCAAGTTTATATTTTACTTAATTCTTCCTCTAGATTTTTTGATGCAGCGTCTGGATTAGCATGTTTGAAGGGGATGGCGATATCATCAGCAAAAGCCGTCACTTCTGTTTTTCTAATAGTTGGTAAGTGCAGTGTATAGAACATAAAGCATTGGCCGTAGAGTGCTTCCTTATGGCACTTGTAATTTTTCTTGAATTTTATAGAGGAATTCTTCGTGCCACACATTGTCAAAAGATTGACTAACGTCTAAAAAATACTGCTGAATTAAAACATCAAAAACAATCTTGAACGTAATTGGAATAGTTGCAGCAAGTAAAACTAATGAAGCGGTGAATTTATAATATATAAAAAGTATACTCTGAAATATTTACAAAGAAAGCATGAAGAAGCAAAAGAAATGCAATAGCACCAGATAGCAGCATATAGAGAGCAGTGATGACAAAATAGAAGCTAAATGGAAAATAGGAAATCAAGAATTTAAAAATAAGAAAAGCAATGCTAAAGTATGAACGTCAATCAGCCAAGCTAATATTAAAAATATTTTCGCAGAGGTAGGTACGTCCACTGATTTGAGTATCATTGGACCAACACTTGAAGCAAGTTATTTTTTAAAACATTATAACATGGAAAACTGTGGGAAGTCTTTATATCTATTATTCATGCGAATAGCGACTAATATAAAAACAGCAGTTGATATGCGGTTTTTTCCTTAAATTATTAAAGAAAATAAACACATCTATATATACATACATACATATATACAGCTATACTATTTGACAAACTTTTACTTCGAACGAAGGAAACCTTTTTACATATGAAGTGAAGATAGTCAAGTTGCTCTAATATACAAATTGGGCGATAGCAACAACCCAAGCAGTTATAGGTCAATATAAGTTCCGTAATTCCTGGAAGAAGATAATGTCAATATTACCAATTGGCCTGCGCGGCCGCCAAACCTATCGCCCATAGAACATGTTTGGGATATGATAGATCGAAAGGTTGGTAAGCTCCCTAGAACTTACAATAGCTGTATGATGCATTACAAGTTTAGAATGAATTTCCACAAGAGTCTATAGAACATCCTTTTAAAAGCATTGCCAGGAGAATAGTAGAATGTATTCACTTATCTGGAGCAGCAACTCATTATTAAACTTTAAGCTATAACTTTTCATGGCTACATATCACTACGATAAAAATACATTAATATAATGAGTATGTGCAATAATCCTCCAAAGTAATGGCACCTTGTCGTATAGTCAAAATAAAAAACAGACCTGTTACAAGGTAAGCATAACAATTCGATTTCGTATTTTTGATCTTTGAATTTGATATAAAATTTCAATTGAGGTTCGGAGTAGTCTACTGTCCGTTTGCAATTTATATATTTTAAACGCGTCCCCTTCCTTTAAAGAACAGGCATACGTAGTAACTGTAATAATAGCTAATAACTTTTAATAAAATGAGTGTGTGTGTATGTGTGGCCAATTATCCCAACAAGTTAAAATAGTTTTTACCGTGTCTGAATAGATGATGAAATTAGACATTTGCATGGCGGAATTCTGTGTCCAAGTTTTGGTCGACTTTCATCAGTTGCCACTTTTGGGCGATCGAGTTGCTCATTGTACTTATAGATCTGAAATAATGATTTCGTTAGACCCAAGAAGCTCGTAATACTATATAATTCCTTTCCAATCCCATTAAACGCAAAGCATGATCTTTGGGCATAGTTAATGGAGGATTATTTTTCAAATTGTACTATCTTTTGCATCAGTGTTATTGCAATGGACTGTTGTTATTGCGTTTGTAAGAGCTTCCAATACTGAAATGGAATTCAAACATCACATTAAATAACCAACCAAAGCTTTTGGAAATTGATAAATACGATACTACTTGATATATTCAATATTTGGCTGTATTTTACTTTAGATAAGGATGGTCGTCCTTGCCGTATAGCAACGTTAAATTTCGATTTTTGAATGGTCGATTATACTATGGCACCATTGTCACAGACTCTACATATTTTTCTGACCGTTTGCGTAACATTTTTCCTTTTTCGTTAATAAAAAAGTATTGTATACCCAAATTTAATTTTTTCACAGTAGAATGAAGCTTATTGAAACTATAAGAGCGTCCATGCGTATAAATAGCATTCGTGGGACCAATATCATGATAAAGCACGTTCAATTATGTTCTACGTAGTCACTACAAACTTTTAAAATAACCCGATACTAATTCAGAGCATTTTAAATAAAGTAAGTAATTTATAATATTCAGACAGCTTATTATGTATTTTATTAAAATACTGAATGAGTATAAAATTAAAAGCAAAAACAAATACATTGTTGTAGAAAGTTTTATGAAATTGTGTTCTATTACTTCCTAGCTCGTGTATGGGAATGTTTCGGGAAGAATGAAGAAAAAGCGGCCAACGTTATTTCACGATGCACGACATAAATCAATGTAATAGTTTTAATCAGTAACATCCAATGTTGGGGGATGATGGTCAATGACCTCTTTGTTTTTGTCGGAAACGGAGGGTTGTTTCATCCCTACAGCGAGCTTTTACCGTTATTAAACTATTTAAAAAGAAGAATACTTGCCAGGAAATAAAAACTGTTAAATTGCATATAATGTCCGATTTGGATACAAATAAATATCTGACTAGCTAGTGAAACGATGTGATAGTAAAGTTTCGATGTGTAGGTTTTTATTTAGTTTCGTTTTACGATGAGGCGAATTACGGGATTTACTGTAATTTAAAATCTTTTATCGTTCGCTCAATTTCTTTTTTTTTTATTGGATGTTTTAGTGTGTTAAATATTTATTATTTTTTATAAAAGAAACACTTCTAACGAAAAATATATACCGCTGTTATAATACATATTTTTTACATATTCCTTGAAACTTGAAAATAGCCACAGAACAATAAAGCTAGCTAATCCAAACATAAGCAATAATGCAAAAATATAGGTGTGTCGATGGGTTATTTTAATTATAATGTAATACATTATAGTTGAAAGTTATATTGTATCAGATTCAGTTATAACTTCCTGACTGACTACATCCTATCTATAATTATTATCATTTGCAATTGTCTATTGGGATTTATCTAGTTGTATGTTATTGTTTTTGACGTAAAATTCCGTTGATATTGGTGTAAAAGATTTGGTTGTCAGTGATATTTTCCCCATTAATCTATTTTGCAGAAATCAAAAAAGATAATTCTGACACGGAGTATGATCGGATATTGAACAAACAGGACCCTGTATGTATAGTACATACCAGGTGATTCTAGAAGAACATGGTCTTTTAATGAAAATGGGTCTGAAAGTTTGAAATGGGCTTTAAAGATGGATTTAACGCTGTTTTTAAAAAATATCCTATTGATGCGGTCGGTGATGCTTTATATATACGGTACATGTGATTTAGAGAGGGGGGGTGATGTATACTGAGTATTGGGTTATGGAGTTCTAGGATTAATATGTCAGTCTATGGGCTGTTGAGTATCATGTTTGTAGAAATTGTTTTTTAAGAGGGTGTTAGTGATGTGATGTATAATTTCTGGGGAAGAGAATACTGGTCAGATATGTTGAAAGCTCTTTGGACTAAGTTTTGGATAACGCCCAATTTTGGGGAGGGTTGATGATGGGTAAGGGCGTTTAGATACTGGTCAGTGTGCGTGGGTTTGCAGTAAACTGAAAGTCCTAGTAAATTATCCAAGTCAATAGACGATTCACCACTGTTGTCGGTGTATGGTTTAAGAATATTGGAATGATATTTAGATAGTTTATGAATGAGACCGTTTAGGGTACTAACTATGAGAAGCAGAGTGTTAGGTTAATGGCCTAAAATTTATGAATCTATAGAGATCTCTAACCTAAACCATAGTGATAGTTACCTCCTATACAACAATTGTCGCATACTAGGCCTGGTAATCCTGTATCTTCAAGCTAGTCAACAGTAATCGTGACTCTCCATTGACTCGTGACCAAACCTCTATATAAACCCATTTACCACAGACTTACACCCCTTTCAGTGTAATAACGAAATCAGTAACAGCAGTCAAGCCCTGAAAATATCCATATAAGTGGAGACGAAATGTCGGCGCTAAAATTATTGAAGACGCGATTTTAGTCTGGAAGCCAAGATGAAGAGAATTGGAACTGAAACAATCTTCTTATACAAAGAAAACGATCGTTCCACAACTAGCTATTTAACATTTGCATAGTTAAACTGATTTTGAAAGTATGTAAATGATATGGAGAGGTTTTATTACTATCATCAAATATTTGTCTTACGGCCGGTTTCTTGTACGTTAAATATCTTAATTAATAATTAATCCAATTATCCCATAGATATCTAGCCATTAAGCTAGAGGACGTTTCTCAGACGATTGGTGACCCCGTTATATCAGATATCTATTTATTAAAGTTATTTCCCCTGATCGAAGCGTTACCGGTAGGATTTTTAGGATTTTGCCGTCTTTTTCTTTGATCAGTGCCGTCTTACTGGCTAATGTACGTACATACATGGACTGTTCCATAAATATGTTTAGACCTTAAGTTATTACTTGTGCATGTTGTATATTTAATATTATAAAATATAATATTTGTTATAATTATATTAACAATGATAAGAACAATATATAATATAAAAATAATATTCACATACATATGAAACTACGTAGCGACTGAAATTGAAAACAAGTTTGAAACCCAAAACCAATGTATTTAACATATCGACCTGCTTTTTAGAAACCACAATAGTGATGTTGATGTATCTATTATGTACGAAAAACTGGGCATTAATCAGACCTGCTTTTTAGAAACTACAATAGTGATGATGTATCTATTATGTAGGAAAAACAGAGCATCAATCATATAAATCTGATTTTTTGTATAACTTTTCTATAACTAGACGATTTTTTCGATATTAACAGCATTCATTTATGACTGGATATTATCCAGGATTTGCAACGAGTTATTTTACTATTCTCGTGTACATTTTTTGGCAACAATATCTGTCCGTTTAACCAAATACACCGTGCTCATCAGATTCAGTTATAGCTGAATTTTATGTTTCCAAAATTCCAATATCATCTTGAGAGAGCATGTTTTGAGGATGCTGAAGCGGTCCAAGTGCGAGTGACAACGGTCTTAAAATCGATTCCTGCAGATGACTTCTCCTACGTTCACCATAATTTAGAATGCTATCAATTTCGTGTAGTGTGTTGTAGATTTTATGTCAAACTAACTAGAGAAATTTTGTTTTCAAATATTTGCACTTTTTATTTTTAAATGTTCGTTTTTTTTATTGATGTGTATATATAAGTCTATATATTGTATATATATATATATGTATATATATATATATATATATATACATATATGTGTGTGTGTGTGTGTTAGTGTATTATATGTATGTACTTGCCAGTAGCTAATAACTAGTGTGAGAATACGAGAAATAGCAGTCGTTAGGAACCCAAGCTAGAACCAAACTAAAGTGTAAAAATGAGGTTACTATAATAGTACTCTTTTATTCATATGATAGACTCCGAGATTTAAATAGCATTTGTTGTGTAAAAATGATATTTCAAAATTTTAATAAGTTAAAAGTTCTAGTTATTTTGAAAGTAGTATACATTTGTTAAACTATTTAAGTGAATTTTAAAATCTACTAATTTCAGTTAATGTTGCTATGGTTTTGAATGTATTAATAGACTTACTACAATAGTATTATGTTATGAGCTAAGAATTTACTTGTACAACTTTTGCTCAAAAAAAAACAACATTTAATAAAAATGAAGCACTAGTCAATTGTAATTGTACATATCATTTATTAACAATTGAGACTCGTAATGAAACAAATGGGTTAGAACATTACAAGGTTTATTATATTTCAACGTATTCCTACAACTGCAATGCACTTAGAACAACTATGCGGAAATTCCATTATGAAATTTTTGCAACGACGATTCCCCAAGTCCCCAAAATACTGCTCCGCTGCTGTGATATGTTTAGGTTTGAGAAAGTAAGAAGTTAATTTATACTAGATCTGATGAATAGAGTTCGTGGGCCGTAATCTGAAATTTCAATTCATCCAATTTTCTACGCACATGATTGATGTGAGAAGACGCGTTGTTGTGATGAAAGAAAACTTTTCTATTGGCTATGCCAGATCGTTTAACGGAAAATGCTGCCTTTAATTTGTCTAGTAGGGCGGAATAATTCGCTAACAGTTTAGCCCTTTAAATGATAATCTATGAAAATGATCTTCGAATACCAAAAAAATATAACCATTACTTTACTCGCCGATTTAAATATACTGGCTTTCTACACATGTCCTTATGCTTGCTGTTTAGATTAAAAACAGTAATAAGATCAAGTTTCTCACAATCTTTCAAAAATTCAACGTGGTTCTTATTAAACGGCTTCAAATTATCATTTGACGTTCATATTCTCTCATGTTTTTGATCACAAATCAGTATCAGCAGTAGCCACTTAACTGTTAAGTAAGGTATGCCCGATTTTCGCGTAAAATGTGGTCAATGCGTTCAGTTTATATGCTCACGGTAACTGCTTAGTGTCAATTCTAAACTAATAGCTACACTCAAACAAAGATGTAAGGTAACGTGCCGCAAGTATGTGAGGTAGCCAACATTCCTCGAGGCGTATCAGGCACAACCTTTTTGTATTCATTCTCATTCCGTTAAATGGAGCTCTGACCCTGCGGACTGCTATTTCTCTTACTACTAGTGGAGCAGTACAATAAAAATACAGAACAAACAAAAACATGTAAGAGATTTTAAAGATAGATGGCAAAAACATTCAATGGAAAAAATAAGTTCGAAGAACAAATTAACCAGGGTCATCTGTACATAAAAATACTTAAAATTTGGAGGGTAAACATTGTAGAGAAAGTGAATCCAATATCTTACAACTAAGTGATCTGGAATTTTTAAGGTTAAACTGCAAAAGCAGATGAAACGGGTTTAAGCTGTAAACATGAAGCTGTAAATATAATAGGCATATGCAAAGGAGCCAAGAGATACAGGGTGGTACATAAGAAACACAAAAATCTGATAAAGTTATCAGACAAACTCAAAAATTTAATCTAATCTGAGTATATATAATACTGATAAATAATAGTGTATATATGTATATACTACTGTGGGCAAAAAATAGTAAGACTTTGTTCATAATTTTTAAATTCTTAATTTATTCTTCCAAATCTATTTCGTCCCCCTCAAAGTAATCCCCCCTGGCCATCCGGTTTCCCCGGAGTGGTAGTTTGAGTTTGCTGAATAGCCAAAAATCACACGGAGCTAAATCAGGCGAATACGGTGGTTGCGGCACGATATTGGTTGAAAATTTGGCGAAAAACTTACGAAGAATTAATGCAGTATGCAACGGTGCATTTTCGTGGTGCAAAAACCAAGGGTTGTCGGCCCATAATTCTGGCCTCTTCTTACGAATAGCATTGCGCAAATAACGCATAACACTCAAATAGTATTCTTTGTTGACAGTTTGCCGGTCGGAAGGAATTCGGAGTGCATCACACCTCGATAATCGAAGAAAACTGTCAACATAACCTTGATTTTTGACTTGCTTTGACGTGGTTTTTTGATAAGATATTCCGCCGATTGATCGTCTGTTTCCGAGTCATAAGCGTAGATCGAAGTCTCATATCCAGTTATGATGCCTTTCTTTTTTTCTTGATAGTCGGAAAGCATTGTTTCACAGACGTCAACGCGACGCTGTTTTTCGAAAAAATTGAGTGATTTTGGAACAAATCGTGCTTTCACTTTTCTTAGGCCCAAATGATCTTTCAAAATGGTTTTCACTGATCCTTCCTATATTCCAACAATGCCAGTAAGGTCTCTGACTGTTAATCGTCGATTCTCAAGCACCAATTCCTTGATTCTATTGACGTGTTGATCATCAGTTGATGTTGATGGCCGTCCTTGACGTGGTTCGTCATCAACGCGTTCTCGACCCTCTTTGAATAATTTGTACCAATCAAAAACACTTGCTCGCGACAAACAATTATCACCGAAGGCCGTTTGCAACATTCTGAACGTTTTGGCACCAGAAATTTGATTCCGTACACAAAACTTAATGGAACTTCTTTGTTGAATAATTTCACTCATTGTAAAATCGCCGAATGCACTTTTTGCACTTCAGAAAGACAAGCGTATACTAAACACTAATGATTATTTTGATGTGACATTTGGCACAGATTCCACTGACAGCTATACCAACCTAGAAAAAAAATATTTCGACGAATGGGTTTTCGCGCGAAATTTGTATTAGAAAGTCTTACTATTTTTTGCCCACAGTAGTATATATATATATATATATATATAGCTTACGTTTTTCATTAGAACAAATTGTCTGTGTATTTTGAATAAACGAAAACGTATAAATTTAATTAATACAATATTAAATATAACTCGAATACGTAATTTAAAACCGTATAAAAATGTTTGATTTTACTATTCAAACTTACCAATAACCGGCAGTTGCGAACAGAAGCGTAAATTCTAAAAAAAAAACAATATCTATGCAATAAAATTCAGTTAAACAGCAATTTGAAAAAAAATATTGGTTTTATATAGAACGGCAATTTTCAGGAATTACAATATATTTTCCATACGTGTTTGAACTTAATCACTCCCTAATGAATTGTTTGGTCATTACGAGAGCTATTATAGGACAGTAGTCATTAAATGGCCCTCTACGAGCAACGGTAACGATGAGTTAGGATAACATAAATGTGTTTAATCATCTACGAGTATGAAATATCCGAAATTTTTGTTGGTACCGATAGAAGTTATATTATTGGGGTGTTTTACATTGTGAAGTTTAATTTTAATTAGTTAATAAATATAAGAATTCAATGAAAATATGTACTTCATGTATATAGAAACTTTGATGAATTAATGTTTGCAATTAAATAAATATATAATAGCAATTAGAAAAGTTTTCTAGTCAACAACGAAACAAAGGGCCTAGGATTTTTTGATAATTTAATTTAATTTAAGTTTAACTTCAATGAATTGATGTTATGATTTCTATTTGTCTTCAAAATAGGCATCAACTATTTGGCTATTGTCTTAAAAATGACGTCCTCTGAAGTGTATTTTCAAATTTGTAAAGAAAAAATGTCAGAACCAGTCAAATCCGATCTATGTGGAAGATGGCCCCTTCAAAAAGTTAAACTCGTGAAGGATGGATTGGACTTTGGCTTTCTTGTGTCATGAAGAAGACTTCTTTGTAAAACGAACCTGATCAATTGTCGTATGACTGCAGTTATTACAATCCTCTTTGGCATGTATTCAACAAGAATAGCTTCTGCTTGGTCCTAAAAGATGGTGAGTTATCTTCAATGGATTCATCGAAATTATCTTGGTCAATATATCATTTTAAAATATGACGGAAACTCATTCCCTTACACTTAAATCATTCATTCGTGAACAGTTTTACTAGAATGTTGTTCCTTTGTTACTTAGTTTTTATTTAAAAAAAATAAAACCCAAAGTAATGAACGAATTTAAGTCAAATTTTATATATCAGTATAAAAATGCTGTCACTATTGAACGCTGCTAGGCAACATACAATTAATTGTTTCTATTATTACTAGATGTTTTAAGTTACAGAAAAAACTCTTTGATTTTTAATATTTATTTTCTAGATATACATAATACCAGAGTAGATAAAAATTTCGAGGTAGATTAGAGGGGTATATAAATTAATACGCAGACATATTTACAGGGAAAGTTCAAAAATTGGTGTCCCTTTGATCAATAAATGGAAAAAAATATTTCTTTGTTAATTCATTGATATTATTACACCTAAAGTTACTTTTAATCGCTAAAAAAAAGAACTGTCTCAAGTATTTGTGTTAAAAGTCTTTATCATCCCAAAAATTCATAATAATATGATTGATGAATTCGGTGATTCCGCTTTTTCATACCAAGAAATTTCAAATGGACCATGCGAATTTATGAGACAGAGAACCAAAGCCTTACCTTATAAGAACTGTCACTCGTAAAAGCGAATATGCAATCCACAAGTTTACAATGAATCCTAAAATGCACCAACTTGGCAGAAAGAACGCCAGTTTGAAAATCTATCAAAGGGTTTTGCAAAATCCGATATAACACGTCTATGGGAATTTTGTTGTCAAGGTTCGCTGTCCAAGAATTCAGACATTGTAGAAAGTTTGTGACAGAGTAACGTTCTGACAGGAAACCATGCTAGATGGTCAGTATAATATGAGAAGCAAGACAAAATTCCAAGAGTTTGCCTACAAATACAAACTCCCTTATCTTCGAGTACATAGACTCTAAAATTATTGGTTCGTAATTTCCTGGGTTTATCACCTTTTTTAAATATTGACAATAAGTAAAGAGGCTACGGGGGTAGAAGATTCGAAAGATGCTTGTAGAATATTGGCTAAAAGCAAATTGAGAGTTTATGCACCTTGTTGAAGTGAGGAAGATGGAATAAGATCAGCACCAGACGATATAATGTTAAGGGAACACAAATAATGCAGAATGGTATCAGGCGAGTAAGAAACACTTTCGATTAAACACACAATTCTGGGGTATCTGATAGCGGGTGGTCTTGGTCGTTAACGTTAACCGTATGTTACTAGTTATCCAAAACATTTGCAGGTTTCAAATCCAATGCGGAAAGAGAATAGTTCGTCCTCTTGACCAGTGGAGATACTTTGGACGACAACTGTGACAGTGTGTATTTATAAAAAGTTTTTTCATTACGACTGCACAAAGAGTTTTCGAAATTATCGCAAACAAGTTTGATCTCATAGTAAAGCGCTTTGTAAATAAACGTTGGTGAAGAAAGTCCAAAGAAGACGGAGTTAGTTTATTTTGTCCCAAAGATGTCGTTTATAGCGAATGCATTTAAGAAAAGTATTGGTAATCCATGGTTTCGAGGTTCTACTTTTAACTGTATATGTAAAAGATGCATTATTAATACATTTTTTGATCGTATCTCGACAAATCAGCCATTTATGATAGACATCGTCAGACTTGTATATATAATAATCACACATCTAAAAACAGCGGATTATCTAAATTAATATTTCTCTTTCAAATTATCTACTCGAAGTAATCTAGTAGCCCTCTTAGTTTCACAATCAACCTTATCCTTTACGACAACTAACTGCTAGCAGTGTTAATTAGTTATAAAAGAGACACTGACGTATTCCCAAAGTCCCGAAATTTCCACCCGAAAATATATTACCGCCAAATAGACATTCGGAAACCTGGTGCGCCTACTCGGCTTGGTAATTGGGACCCCGGGCGATGTCAGGGCCAACACGCTACATTTAACAGGTTGATGCTTTCCTAAGTGAACCGAAATTGTGTATTATACAGAAGGCTGCTTCCTGAACATCCACAACCTAGACCCGATTTAGATGTTCCGCGGAACGTGGAATCTAACCTATCTTTTTCTGAAAAGTCCATTTGCTGATGGTGTATCGGACGCTTTTTCAAAGCTCCTTCTACGACACGGGTCGTCATTTTCTTCTGTTTCATGTTAAATAGAAAATTGTCTGTGTATGTATAAGTATGTGTGTCTGAGTGTGGTTGAAACTCGCTCTCTTAAATTAATTATACAAGCGTGGAATGGGAGATTTTCGTGATGAGAAATTAGGGAAATCGAAGTGGAAATTATTTGAACGAGGTCGGTGATTCTTTGAGGGGCATCTTATTTGCCAAAATTAATCAAAGGACAAATCAAGTTAGTTTCACGCAGATTTTATAAATGCTATAAAAGTAAATGTAAAGAAAAAGTGAGCAAAGCAGAAAAATCTAAAAATAAAATACAAGGTGACTTTGTTAAATTAAAAATAAAATTTTTATAGTGACAGCAATGTAAACTGTATACATTTACCGTCCTTGATCAACTAGTATGTAATTTTCGAAGTAGTGAATCACAACTATGTACATAAATTACCTTCGTTTATATTCGATTAAGTTTAATATTTGCTTCTGAATTGATAACCATAGCGACGGTTTGCAAGATAATTTTAGTTTCAAATCAACTAAGAAATTTCGATTCCTTGATTTAAGCAATGAGAGAGTTTTAATTTATTTACGTTATTTAGGTGTTTTAAAAAAATTAAGACAAGAATAGCGAACTGTATCTTGTAAAGTGGTGTCTAGCGTAGTAGTAGTAGTAATAGTAAACATAAATTTTTTTGGAGGCGATGGGTAATAGAATAATTGAAGAGGGTAAGAAAACCTTACCACATTAATATTTGTATATTATTTTCATATTTCGTTAAGTTGTCATCATAAGCAGAAATTAAACATTGTCATACATTACCTCCCCAGTAAAGTTATATGGAATAAACGAAAAATACTCTACTAGAAGATCACATGACGCTCTTCGAGTAGAATGCTTCGCAGTTTTTCCTGTGTAGTTTTAATGCGGGCTAATGTACGATACTATGCATAATTTCTAATGACGATGACAATTTACTTGTCGAAATATGTATATAAGACACAAATGTGCAATACTCTCCTCAAATAAATGTTTATGTTTAAAAACGAAAGGTAATACTTCGAGCATATAAATTCAACAAAAAGTTATCACAAAATCTTCTTTAAATATGTCTGCATAATTTATGAAATTCAAGTTATACATTACTAAAAAAGTATTTTCTGTATTATGAATATCAGATCTAAATCAGTACTGCAGACCCAGACAATGGTACCATACCTTCTCTTATAAAAGCAATTGTCCAACATGCTTAGAAAATATGAGACACGTATGTTATAGTAAAGGAAGTTCACCACATTAACAGAAAGCTATAAGAAACAGCTCATATGGCTATAACACCAAATGCCGTAAGTACTCCAAAAATAATTAAAAATGTTAATAGAGGCAATATTACCGGAAGACCACCAACGACGCTACTAAAGCGACATAATACGCAAGGACATCAATATACAATGAAACATATAAATACAAAAAAGCGGCTTGTCCAAGTTCAATAAAATATTAAATAAATTGATATAATATATAAACCCAAGTCTTGCATCATAGGGTCAAATCGTAAAAAAAGAGTTGTCGAGTTACTATTCCACAAAAATAAATGTAGGTATTCGTAAGTACCAGGTTTAAAATTTCATTCAATATAAATACTAGCAGTGCAACAATAAAATGAACTGATAATTTTAGTAGCAAAAGGAAAAAGTTGAACCAAACTGAGGAAAAAAATAAATATGAATTTCAACGACCAGCTCGCATATAGTTTACTTAAAGTTAAGTCAGTTCAGTATTGCATATACAAATATTGTGCTTTTGGAAGCTTATGACGCATTCTTGCAGCAGATGGTACTAGTTAATTGTTGCAAATACTAGGATTGTCCGCATCTATCGACATACTATGCCATATGACAGCTGACAGATCTAACTTTGTGATTTTAATCTTAACAACACTCTTGAATCAACAGGGCTTACTAAGGTTGATAACGGCAAAATAATGACTTTGATCGAATCAAACCTACGAGAGACTGCAGAAACATTAAAAATCTGTTATTCAAGCTTTCACAACTATGTAAAAAACTGCGAAAAAGTTCACTAAACAGTGCATATAAACATCTGCGTCTTGTCGTTAAACTTAATGAAAATGATTGTTTTTTGAAGTAACTAATAACTGGTGATGAGAAGTGGATTGTTTGCAACAAATGCGATGCGAAAGCGGTCTTATTCTCAGTTTGAAGATTTGTTTTAAACGTCATTGAACGCGGACATTAGACAAATGTTATGCGCTTGACGTCTGGGGAATTTAAAGGTATCGCGTTTTCTGCCCTATCAAGGAATAAAACATTTAATTTTAATGTGTGCTATACACCATTGGATAGGTTGAAGGAATCCTTTCATTTAAAAACATCTACAGTTTGTTTATCGTAAAGGAGTGGAATGTCATCATGACAACGGGTGACCACTCACAAGTTTGATCGTTCATAAAAAATTATTAGACTTTGGATGCGACCACCATATTGCCGGGCCTTCTGTCTTTAGACTTCCATTTGTTTCGTCATTTTCAAAACTCTTTGGATGTTGTAACGTTCGACTCAGATAAGGCTGTGAACTAGCACCTTCTAAAGTTTTTCTCCGTTAAAAATAAGCTTTTCTATAAACAAGGAATTATAAAACTCACCAAAAGATAGAAGAGTTATCGAAGAAAGTGGGCAATATGCAATTAATAGGTATCCTTTTTACATTGATAAATGTCATAAAAATCAGGAAAACACGTCATGATTTTTCCGACGACCAAATTCATCCACTTTACAGGCCAGATCTCGTTTCATACAACTTTGCTTTGTATCCTCATATGGTGAATAACGATGAAGATCGTTGACGAATGTGCCAAGTTTAAAGAAAAAACGTGGAAGAATTGATTAAATGACAGGTTTCGGAGAATGAATAAATGGGTAGAACGTAGTTAAAATCATTCTGAAGGATTGTGAAAACTAATGCTTTATTCTAAACTTTTAGTACCTTTTGTACAGCGCGATGTCTTCAATTCCCTTTAGACACTATAAAAAAATTCTGAAAATATGTAGATATTCTGTTTAAAAAATACTTCGTTTACGTTATATTTCATTAGAATTTTTATATCTTAAATTAATCAATTTATTTAATATCACGTAATAAGAGTAAGAATATTCTAATAAGAAATTTGTTTTCTATGGCATACATTCATACATGTACATACATGAAATCAACTGAAGTAAGAATTTTGGTGATGTATTATATTTATCAATATTTGATGATTATTCTTTTCATTGGAGTTCCTTGTCTTTTTGCTACTTTACAGAGTCTCATCTCTCCTTGTAACTACTTTCACCCTCGAAACATTTCACTCTGTGCAACTAGTTCTTAATCATAGTGGTGAATATCCTTAATAAATCAGAGGAAATCATCGTCGTAACTTTGGTTAATGTGTATTTTAATGACGGTAGATGCTAGTTCTGAGAGTAGCGTGGAAACTAATTTCAAATTTATGTTTAAGACGTGCCATCTTATTGTGACGTCTAACTTTAATACGGCTGAGTAATAAAAGCAAATTTTCACATTTAAGTAATACACGAGGTTAGATCAATAAATACGTAATGTACTTTTTAAAACGAAAACTATAAAATTTTGTGAAGAGGGTGATATTGATATTTATTTCAATATCATATAAAATCTAAAACTCCTTGCGTAGGAAATTGTACAATAATTAAACGATTATTTACAACTTCAGTGCAGTAATTTCAAAAGTAACAGCAGGTTTGAAGATGTATTTCGATTGGACGAAACATCGGCAAATGAAGGAGCAGTGGCGAAAACGTTGTTCTAGTCCAGAAAGTGATAAGAATTTGTATACAACGATTACGCAGAAATAAGATTGATATTTGCTAGACATATTATATCTTTTCTAATGAAGATGAAGTCTTACAATGATATGTGATTGTAGATTGAAGGATGTTAATTTATGGTATGAAGTAGTCGAATCATAAAAATTTTATAGACTTATTGTTATTGACGACTCTAACTTATCAAGTGAAAACGTATATGTACTTTTTATGAACAGTTGTTTGATAGTAAATACCATCAATAGATTAGTTTCCGAAAGATATTTTTGCATTTTAACCTAAGAGCATCAAAATGTTTGTTTCGACAAAAGGTAAGCACTGACTTGTTAGAAAAGAACAACGTGTGTGTCCAATATAAACCCTTTGCGGAACTTTCAGCAAATTTCCTTTGGTGAAATGTGTTAGCTTCGGTCCTTGAGTAAAATATTGCATCTGGTTATGAAAACAATCTACTTTCTCAGATACGTGGAAAATGGCGCATATTACGCTAATTCATAGAAGCAATGTCTTTAGGGATAGCTATAATTACAGGCCAATACCTTTATCCTACGTCGACAAATTATTTGAAAATTGTGTCCACGACAGGATATAATATCTTGGTCATGTGTCCTTTTGCAATGGTTACTCTGGACATTTTTAGATTACAAAATTTCTATAACATGCAGTTTAGTTCTACTTACACAATATATACATATACGAGGGAGCGTTTTTATATTCGCGGAATGAGCGGGTTGTAGAGGGGTGAGTAGGCGCATTGGGGGCGTGGCCTGTGCAGCGACTCATGATTAGTATAAACACGAAGTTTCATTGATATTAGACAGTTAGTCTTTGAGCTATCGTCAACCAAGTAACATAATCAGGAGTGAAAAGTGAAATATGGAAAAAATCGAATATCGTGCCGTTATAAAGTTCCTTACCAGGCAAGGAAAATCAGTCGCGACCATAATGAATGAGATGTCATTGGTTTACGGCGACTCTTGTCCAGGAAAAACCATGGTGTACAAGTGGCATAGTTTATTTAAACAAGGAAGGGAATCCCTTGAAGACGACCCGAGGCCGGGCAGGAGCATTGAGGTGACCACGCCAGCACTTATCCAAAAAGTTGAACAAATTGTACTCGAAGATGCTCGACTAAAGAAGAAACAACTCGCAGAAATGGTTGGAGTATCCGATACAAAAATTTTTAAAATCCTACACGATCATCTCGGCATATCTAAGGTCAGCGCAAGATGGGTGCCGAGAATGCTCACGCCGCCGCAAAAACAACAGCGCGTAGAGTGTTCGCGTGCATTTTTGGACCTCTGTAATGAAGACAAGGATGGTGTATTGAGTGGAATTGTTACTGGAGACGAAACTTGAGTTCATCATTATGAACCTGAGTCCAAACAAGACTCCATGCAGTGGCATAAAAAGGGCACAGCACCTCCTAAGAAATTTAAAGTGTCACAATCAGCTGAGAAACTCATGGCAACGGTATTTTGGGACTCGGAAGGAATATTGTTGATTGATTATAAAGATAAAGGTGTTTCTATAACCGGAAAATATTACGCTTCAATATTAGAGCGACTAAAAGAAGCCACTAAAGAGAAAAGACGGGGAAAATTGACAAAAGGTGTTCTGCTTTTGCACGACAACGCGCCCGTCCACAAGAGCCACGTTGCGTTAGCTGCCCTGCATAAGGTGGGCTTCGAAATTGTGAATCACCCACCCTACAGCCCAGACCTGGCCCCGAGTGATTATTACCTGTTTCCGAAAATGAAAAAAGAGCTGCGGGGTAAAAAATTTACTGCCGATGATGAAGTCAAGGAGGCAGTTTCGGCGTATTTTGCAGATAAAGAGAAATAATTTTTTTATGAGGGTATAAATAAATTAATTGAGAGATGTGAAAAATGTATCCGTCTTGCAGGTGAATATATTGAAAAAGAAAAATAATTTGGTTTTTTTATTTCCACCCCTTGTCCCCCATATATATATATATATATATACATTCCGCGAATATAAAAACATTCCCTCGTATATATATATATATATATATATATATATATATATATACGAGGGAATATATTCGCGGAATGGGGGACAAGGGGTGGAAATAAAAAAACCAAATTATTTTTCTTTTTCAATATATTCACCTGCAAGACGGATACATTTTCACATCTTTCAATTAATTTATTTATACCCTCATAAAAAAATTATTTCTCTTTATCTGCAATATATATATATATATATATATTCATTAGTATGTTCTTCTTTTCCGTTTTGCCGTTTATAATTAATAATATAAGGTTCTCTTTTTCTGTTTTTTTTGCGGCAGTGTTAATTGAGAAATTATTCAATTTATTAACGTTTCGGCAATACACATACTGCCTTCACCTTCACAGTCATATTAATTTCCCAGGGGATTAATATGACTGCGAAGGTTAAGGCAGTATGTGTATTGCTTCACAGTCATATCAATCTCCCAGGGGATTCTCCTCCAGGTCAGTAGGACGATTACTCTTTCCTGTTACCAGAGTCAAGTCGTTCATACATGAAGTCTCCCTTCTCATGATCGGATTTAGTCTCTGTACATCCGTCTTGTCCAGAGCAACGAAAAGGTAAGATAGGTACCAGCAGTTTCATGCGGAATATCCCATCATAGGCCGCATTTCACAAGTCGTGGCTAAAGATGGAGCCTTGCGCTGCTCTAGCTGTTATTTTTTTCGTACATAGATTCTTGTCGGATTCGTAGATGAGCTTCCCGTCATTAAGGTAACTACATACTATCCTAAGTAGATAGATTGGTATGTTAAACCTGTTAATTGGGGCGTTCAGGATTATGTCTCACCTTGCCGAATTGAAGGCATTCCTCACGTCCAACGTTACCAATACATTTAGAGGCCTCAAGTAATGATTTCTCTACTGAGCAGCCTCGAAAGTCTTTACCTCCTGCGCATCGTACCAACGGTAGTGTTTCTTTCTGAAGTTATGCTGTCTGTTAAATAAGCCTGCAGCATCGTCAATGCTCATCTTTAATCGGGTCACTTCAACAACTTTTCCAAATGTTTGCTGGCCGTATTTAACATGTAGAGTAGTCTATATGCTGAAGTTGTAGCCGGGTCACCCTTGCTCTTGCCCTTGCTTATCAACACGTATGTCCAGACGTACACCTGAATATGTACATATGTCTTGAGGGCCTCCACCGGTACACCGTCCGGTCCAGGTGTTTTCCTGTTCTGTAACGAATTCACTGCTCTTGACAACTCTTCCTCAGTAAATAGTGGAAAGTCACTTAGGATCCCATCTTCCATTTTTTCCGCTCTTTTTGAATAGGTAGGGACGATATTCCGCATCCGGATCCATTAGAGGATGAGATTCTCTGACCTGGCTGCAAGTTTGTGCATGACGACCTTATATTTTAGCCCCCAGGGACGCTGCCTATCTCCTGCCTTAGCTCCCCTCACTTGAGTTTCTTGCTCCTGTAGATGGCGTTCTTTAAATCCCTCTTGGCGTCTCTAAAATCTTAGAATTCGTCCGCGTCCAGACGCGTTCCAGTTTCTTCATCTCACGTGATCGTATACAATAGGTATGCATATTAATAAATTTATTCATACGTTTCCATATAAAAAATCAGTTGGAAACAAAATATTAAAATCAAAATCAACATTGGGTTCGCAATGTGAGCTGTTGACTCCTTGATACAAATAAAATCACCCACTTTAATTATAAAACAATAGATTTTTAAAACATTTTAAACCAGAAATATTGTACAACAACCATAACTAAGGCTTAGAGAGAATGGAAAATTTCTTATTATTTTATTTTTGTTGTCGATTCAATTGAAGTTAATATTTGTTGTTAATAGTATTTTGCTTAGAAGCTTTTATGAAAATGTGGACATTTCATGGGTAGTGTATACCAAATTATGTGATTACATGTATAATAAGTAAACATCGTGTGTTACCCATTGTTAATGTGTGGGATAGAGTTCAGATACTTATGTACTTACTCTACGCCATAGAGTTCAGATACTTATGTACTTACTCTACGCCATAGAGTTCAGATACTTATGATACTTATGTTCATGGAAAGTTTAGTTTTTTAATTCAATTTAATTAACTTAATAACCTTGCATAATTTTGTGGTGACGCGATAATTTATTTTGTGAATTGCTTTCCGCATGCAGTCAGCTCTTTTACTGTATATTATATCATTCAAATGCATTAGGGTTATTAAGTATTATTTTCTTTTAATAATTTACAAATTATATCTGTTTTCTATGTTATAATAATTGTGCAATAGTATTATCCTTTATGCAGTACCTACCAGAGTAATCTCATCCTGGTTTTACAATTAAAGATCCGTACGAAAATATAGAAAAGAAAAAGTGGATAATAGTATTGGCTCTATTCGAATAGAATTTGAAATTAAGGTCGAATTATACATGACTTGAATACAGCTTAATGAAAGAGAATCGCGAAATTAAAAAAGGAATGCAAACTGAATTAAAAGTATCTCTTTATTTAATATTTTTCTAATAGTATTGTCCATTTTATGTAACGCAGTAATCTTTGTACTTCTCAACAACATATTGCAATACTAAAATTTAGGTAACTACACACATAATTTCAGTAAATTTTGTGCTGTCACTGGTTTTGCTGAACGATAATTAATCTGCTTTACTTACATGACTGCAGAGGAATATCGCCGGTTCGAGAACCACCGACTTATAAATATTTAACATTGCCAGAGGTGGAGCAGGTTTGAACAGGTTTGATATAGATAAATATGAAACAGATAAATAACAGCTTTAAAATGATAAAGAACAACCCCGAGCTAACAACGAACAGATAAAGTTTGGCATTTTACAGCCGATCAGCTAACAGTTAAGCTGTTTTAAGATGTTCATTATCAGTTCAAAGCAGTTCGTTATCAGTTCAGAGCTGTTCTTTATCAGTTTAATGCTTTGCTCTTACCTGTCTATGATAAAGTAACTGGAGTAATAAGTCTAGAGCAGCTCATTATCAGTTAAGCGCCATCCTACATCAGTTTAAAACTGTTCTTCCTCTGTTCAGTATTGTTCAGAATTATTTGTTTAGAATCTGTTCAACTTGTTCCAACTCTGGCAACCTATAAGAAGATTGTTATGGAACCAGCAATATTCTTTGCTTATGACAATGCATTCTTATATACATTCTTATAGATATTTCTTAAAGTTGTAACAATACCGTGCTTTCATATTAAAATGCTACAAACACCCTATCATATTATATTCGGGCCTAGATACCGAATACCGATCAGAATATAAAGTGGTGGGGCGCGAGTCAGTCGAATCACAACAACGACTGACTACAGATTACAGATTAAGTAGTTGTTCGTGGTACTTGGCGGAAGGTCTATTACTGACTGTCCAAATTATTTACGTCCAAAAATTAATAAAATATAATTACTTTTAACTGTACAATTAGGTAGTTTTACAATAAGTTTCGCATTGAACTAAAAGACGTTTTCTAATAAAACGTTTAAAAATTAAAAAAAACTCTTAAAGAGGCTAAAAAATAAAATAACTTCTCGGAACTTAAAAAATACTCTTTAAACAGAAAATAAATATAACTTGCCAAAACTTATAAGATACTTTTTAAATACAGAAAATAAATTCAATTAATTAAATTCTCAAATGTCCCTCCTGCTTGCGCTAAACAGTACTCCAATCTATTATAAAATTCATTTCGAACATTGGCCAGTACAAGAGGATTAATAATTTGGAATTGGTGTTCGATATTAACCCGTAACTCTTCCAAATTATTAGCCCTTTCGTCTTGATGCCCATATAACTTTGATTTTATGTAACCCCATTAAAAAAAGTCATTAGGGGCTAAGTCTGGTGACCTTGGTGGCCAGCGAATTGTTCCACTATTAGATATAACTCTTTGGGGGAATATATTATTTTAATATTCATTCACAATTCTAGTTCCATGGGCCGGACAACCATCATGCTGGAACCATACGTTCTCTAGATTGGGATTAATAGTTCTCAAAGCAGGGCTAATGTCGTTTCGAAGAAGATTCAAATATATTTCCCCATTTAAATTTCCTTCGATAAAGAATGGACAAATAATGTTATTCCCATAAATACCAGCCCAAACATTCAATTTTTCAGGATACTGTGTCCCCGTATTCAATTGTCGATACTAGTTTTCAATAGACCAATATCGAAGATTCGACGGATTGTGTTTACCGTCCAACGGAAACGTGGATTCATCGGTAAACAATGAAGTGTTCATTCGCATTTACACGTTCTATTACAGTTTCACAAAATTCCATTCTGCGGTGTTGATCAGCATGAAAAATTTCCTGATGAGTTTGGTATTTATAGGATGTGTATTTATTTTTCTTTAATATCTTATGAACTTTACCCACGCTAATACCCTATCTCTTCTAATATTTTAGATATAGTAATATTGGAATTTTCTTCGACCATTGCGCACACTATGACGTCCTGCATTTCTTTATCGTTATTTATTCTCCGTATTTTATGACATTTATATCCCAAAATGCAACCTTCTGATTTAAAATTTTTAATTACTAATGATATTGTTGTTAATGCAGGAAAGGGACGATCTACATACTTTTCAGAGAAAAGGCGCTGGATACGCCGTAAAGAATTCCCTTTCAAAGCCCATGTTATCATTTGAATTTGTTCTTCCAATGTATACATTATCAAAGCAATATAATTAAAAAAATATTTAAATTTAAAGGCCTTACCGTAACACACTCTCCCAAATGCAAACCACGAATGACCGTTAATACGATATTGATACGCCTACAGTCAAATTAGTAGTGGGGCTGCAGCTAGTACGATCAGTAGTCAGTTATAGTCGTGATTCAAATGACTCGCGCCCCATCACTTTACATTCTGATCGGTATTCGGCAGCTAGACCCGAATATAATGTGGTACAGTTTTCGTAGCGAGGTAAAATGAATGCATGGACGCGAATGTAATTATAAAGAATGAAATCGTAGGAAGGAAGTTGAAATTTTGTCATTCGTTTCAAGAAAATAATTCATTGATTTCCTTAAACGATATTTTTTGAATTTTAAATTGACGATCGCTATTCACTAGTCCGATTCTCGCTTTTTGGACCATGTTGAAAGCACCACGTCTAATTATAAGCTGTAACCGTTTTTAAAAAGTTTTCGTCTTTGTGAGCTTTTTTAAAACTGTTTTTGCAGTGTTTGATTTGGTACAATTTCCAGCCATCTGTCAAACGATGTGGAACAAACTTTGTTTTTAGCTTCCAAATACCAAGCAAGTTTTTCCGTTAAAATTAGATAAATTATTGTTTTGGTTATTTCCATAAGTCTCACTTACTATTCGATTCTAAAGTTTTATGAAATCGTCCACTTTTGTGGGTGTTTATCCTTATTCACATCTTTTCTGTGCTCTAAGAGCTCGAGGATAAACTTATGGACAATAAGTGTCTATTGTAGTTGGCATTGTTGGGGGATATATTATTAAAAACTGCGAAAATATGGGTACTTCTTGTGGGTGTTCTTGAGAATCGTTTCTGAAAACACGAATAATATGATTGACACTATTTTTACAAACAGATGACTTATTTGTGCTTAATTAGGTGCCAATATTCCTTACTTTTTAATTTGTTGCCATCGATCGGAGGTATTTGATGAATTTGTATGAATGAACTGTAAACATGATCATGAGTACAAAACTACTTAGAATAGAGATAGTAAAATACATAAATAGGTATGGCGATTCTTTTTACCATTTTTAATAATATTGTCACGAGAGCTATAGTCAATATTCATATACGCACGAACTAGAAATACCCAGATCATTCGAGAACTCATGATTCACGCGTTCTAGAAGAACACACGTGATACTTGATAGGTATATACAAGCAGTTGGGATCGTATATCGAACAGCATTAATGATATTGACTTTGATACATAAAATAATCAGTATCAATTAAGATATACTTGTAATAATATTTTGAGATTATTAATTACCAGAAGTATATGTAAATGGGAGTTACTCACTTATCATTATTTTTAATAAAAATTAGAAAGATTTTGTAATTTCTATGTTTAATTTATTGTCGCTAAAGAACAATGCCGACAAAAACATATGTATACATTGACATTAGAAGTAATTTAGAACTCCACGTAGAAGTAGCTGCAGTTTAAAACGGACTAATAATTAAGTGAAAACAATTTTTTTTTTTCTGTGTTATATATATATAAGTAATAAACTTTTTGTAATGATTAATTCTTGTAAAACATTAGGGTAACTGAAGAAGTATAGGGAGAAAAAAAATAAAAACAAATGTATTCTTGTTTATTAAAAAAACAAAGCAAAGAAAGTATGGAAAGGGAAAGGAAATTCAGGAAAAATAATACAAGAAGACGTCGCGAAAAGCGTATTAGCTCTAATAAATTATCTCGAAGGGCATTCGTTTAAAATATTTCACCAAGGCCGGTGGATTACAAGCGCAGACAGCAATGGTATGAGTGCAGACGAACTCACTCACCCTTGCACTGTCTGGCAACCGTGCTCACATTTTCCCTCCCAATTTTCCACATTCCCCTTCCGTTCGTGAGCGCCCTCTAACGGCCTTGCCCTCGTACTTCGAGAGCATCCCTCTGATACATCTCTGTCTTTCACCCTCTTTCCCTACCAGAGCTGTGCGAACCGGAGTCTATGGTGCGAACGAAAGTGGAAAGCGAGAATTGACAGGCACATTTTCTTTGCTACAAGGACGTTCATACCGATATACGTATATATCTACCTTATAAAAAAAACGAGATAGAAAAAAGAAAATTTTAAGGGAGAAGTACTATTGGATGTAGTATCATCTAGAAGACGTATATTTTTCTCATAAGAAAGAGGGACTTTTAATGAAAATGAATGGAAGTTATTGAGCATGAAAAATAGGATAAAAAGTAAAATTTGTTTTAAAATCAAAGCTAAATACAATTTTGAAAATTTTGGTTTTTTCAAAAGAATTTTCATTGATGTCTTTTAAGTGCTAATAATATGAATATCAATATTTTAATTGCACTTTTACACGGAATTATATGCATTAAAAACACAATATTTTGTTCAATTATGCAACAGTTTTTTAAAAATTATGCAACAATTTAGTTAAATATGCACTGATTGTATTTAAAAAAAAATTAATATATACAAAAACACAATAAAATTACAAAATTTATTTAAACAAGTTGTTTGTATTAGAAAAGATAAATTGATAAATTAGTGTAAGGTACAAACCTACAAATATTGACAATCATATATTTCTCTAAATTTTCCACAAGAAACGATTCTCTTCGATGAGATAACAAATTTTTATATAGAGAAAAACTTTTTTCTACATCAACAGAAGCGATTGGTGAAAACTTAAATTTGCATGTAGTGGTGGCGTCCATTGTTATAGAAAGCTCATAATTTCCATTTAAAATATTTGAAATTTTATTAAGTTCATCAAACCCTGTATTTTTTATTAATACGTCTTGCATTTTTGTTTTTATAGAATCACCAATTTTACCTTTAACTTGGTTGACCTTATTTTTGAAATCTGTAATTAATTTCACAGTATCTGTAAGTTCCACGCCCTGCCTCTCTAATGTAGTTAACGTTTCCGTAATGAAGCTAAAATTCGCTTTGATAAATGCCAGTCGTTGATTTAATGTAGGAATATTTAAAATATTTTTACACTCTTTAATAGTTGCGGAATCATCAGAAAATCTGGACACTAACACTGCAATATCGTTCAAATAATTAGCATAAAAAAATGCGGCCTCTAGCCACGTACCCCACCTCGTAATTATTGGCTGAGGTGGCAAAGGAGTATTAGGTAAACTGTCCTTGTACATTTGTATTCGAAGAGGTGCTTTTACAAATATCTTCTTGACCGTATTGATTAAATAATTTACATCTGGATATTTTTTACGAATTTCTTCTGCTATTCTATTCACGCCATGAGCTAAGCATGTGACCTGTATCATTTTCGAATAAAATACTTTTAGAGTTTGTGCAGATTTGGTCATGTATGTAGCAGCGTCTGACAACATCAATAAAACCTTTTCAGTAGGGACAGCATTGGATAAATAGAAACTTGTTAATACTTCGTTTATAAACTGTGACATAGTTACATTGTTGGATTTCTCTAATTGTTTCAAACCAATTAAATACGCTTGACCAGGAACGTTTTCGCTCAGTACACCTATTAATAAATTGGCGATAAATTGGCCACAAGTTTCAGTTGTTTCGTCGACTATAAAATAAATATAATTGTTTCCAAATAACTCCTTAATTTCACTCATGGTTTTTTCGAAAACATTGTTTATATATTTTTTTCTAAAGGTGCTTTCATCTGGTAGTGGTCTACCACAATACTTCTCGACAAACGCTCTAAAAGTTGGATTTGTAATTGCATAAGTGGAATATTGGCACTAACAAAGGCTTCAACTAAATCAAAATTGAATTCTTCCCTATTTTCACAGACTGATGCCGAAGAAATTGTTTCATTATGCGTTAATTGTTTTGTATTTTTCATTTTCTTTTTATATTTTGTATGCGATGCTGTAGGAATATGTTGTGTAATTTGAAATTTTTCGTCACATGGAATCTATTAATTCGAAAACTGTTTTAGCAAATACAAATAAAAAATAATATAAACTAAGCTTACTGATTTGCTGCAACATTGGCAAAACACCTTGTTTAAATTTAAATAAAGTACTGGATAATCCATTATCCATGTAGCTATCAAAGACTGTGTTGGTGGCATTATTACTTCGTTTTAAAAACACTGACCCCTGATAAAACCAAAATTAAACTGAAAGACAACCGATGGCAGTGGGACCCGTAGTAAAGGGTAGAGAAAATAGGGGAATCCCAGTTTTTGCAGATGCGATACCGGGCGGTTTGTAAAATGTAGGGGAACCCCAGTTCTCAAAATGCAGTGTGGGCAATATTTGCTTTATTTAATTTAACAAAAAATTTAAATTATACAAATATGCACGTATATGCATTTTATTCTGATTTATGCATCAATTTCTGAAAATATGCAAAATGAAAATCGGTTTTTTACATTTGCTTTTGTTTAATTGTGTAGATATGAGAAAAATTTCTTGGCATATTGATATTATAGAAAATGCAAATGCATATAATTCCGTGCTCTACTGATTACAATTGAAAATATTGTCTCTATTTGTCGCAAATAAAAAACATATTACATTTTTTTAAAATCTAGTTCCAAAATTTTCAATCGATTATATTTAATACAGGCTCGTTTGTTTCCGTTCTTTAAAAAATATTTAAAAATATTTAGTGCAGTAAAATTAGCAAGAATTGTTATGTACACAACTAGAGGCATGCTAGAAATAACTAACTGCATGTTGCCTAGTAACGTTTACTAGTGACATTTTTCTACGTACGTGTCAAACTTAGCTTGAATTCGTTTATTATTCTATGCTTTGTAAAGGCTTCGCAACAAAAAATTAGTTTGTAAAATTTTTGATAGGAGAATAGAATTGTCCTAAAATTATTTCAGTATGTGGGTATGGAACCCCGTCGTATTTTAATGTGAAATGTTAGTCAAAATAATTTCGTCTAGGTCGTGTATCCAAGCGGGAGATGCTCTTGTTGAATACATTCCAAAACATATGACAATATTGCCTAATATC
>JAVIWB010003450.1:0-47339 GCA_031893035.1 Dermolepida albohirtum | reverse complement strand
TTTCTCCTTAAACAGAGCTTAGCACGCTGTCCAGTTTTTGGGGACCATTATATTGCTCTATATCCTGCATTCCCGGATTATCATAACGATGGTAGGAGTTAATAGTTGTAAAATTAGAGAGTTAGTGATTTTTAGGATGTGAAAATCATCGTTATGTGTACGAAAATCATAACGATGCCAATCGACTAAAATTGAAATAAAACTTGTGGCCAGCAATGCCGATAAACACTTTATACCGGTCACCGATGCAGCATTATCTAGGCCATGATTGGATGGCGACTTGATGTTTCTCTTCTATTTAGCATAATGCGCCCTTTGTGACAAGCTTAATTTGCACTGCTCGTTATGGAGTGCCGGGAATGCAGGTTACATGGGATACCTTGCCAATGAAGGGAAAAACCCTTTTGACCTTATAGAAGTTGGTGTAGCCCAAAAAGCGTTATTAGCTATTCAAGAGCAGTTGAAAGATTTATTCAATTATATCAAGAGGTATTGAAACATGGGAAAAATGGAAAAATTAAATTTGATGGAGTTAGTCAAGTTGAGGAAAAACATTCCGGTGAATTTTTTGGCACAAAAAGTTCGGCGCCGGGCAAGTCAGCAGTTGGGGGGCTAAAAAAGTGCGGGTATTTGTTGATTTAACCACAGAAGAGCTCCAGGCACTTGATAAAGTGGTAATGGCACGTCAGTTAGAAAGCCAGAAGGTTGTTCACCGATCGCAGGTGGATAAAGAATTGTTGTTATCAGCTTTAAACGTTGGGGAGTGATGGTGAAATTTTAAAAAAGAGAGTTAAAAGATCGCCCGATAGGGCGCACTTTAAATATTTTTTCTTATTCTCTTTTCTCTTTTCTCTTTTCTAGGGGCTAAAAATGAAGTTAAATCATTATGTTACAAAGCCAAACCTGACAAATTCCCCGCCTAGCTCTGACAAATTCCCCGCCTAGCTCTGACAAATTCCCCGCCTAGCTCTGACAAATTCCCCGTTGAAATAGAAAGGTTTAAGGCTTAAAAAGCTAAAACTAGATTTTAATAAAAATATTAATTCATTAAAGCGTAGTTCTGACAAATTCCCCGTCAATTCTGGCAAAAAACCGCAACATGGGGCTTCCATTTCTGTCATCATTGACAGTTTGTCAGAAAAAAATATAATTAAAATGCCCGCTGTCAGTGTGCAGACTGAAGCAGCGGGCCAAACCATATTGACCGACAGGGGGTCTACATGGCTTCTAAACAATTACCACTACCAGGCGAAATAGTCAAAAAAAGTAATGCGCTTTGCCGAGCCCGTTGGACGGTTGAAAGCATTTGGGAGCCGCGCCTTGTCGCGTTGCTAGCCAGCAAGGTCCGAAAAGACGATAAAGACTTCCAGGTTTATGAAATTCCAGTAGCTGAAGTTATGCCAAACAGACATCACGGCGGCAAGGAATACCGGGAAGTCGAAAGCGTTATCGATAAAGTCATGAGCCGGGTTTTAACTCTCCGGGATGAGATCGGCCAGGGCTGGACAAAATATAATGTCTTTTGCCGGTGCCGATACCGGCCTAAAGACGGTATGCTAGAGTTGGGATTTCACCCTGATTTGAAACCCCATTATCTGGATCTACAGCGCAATTTCGCGGAATATGGGTTGATGGAATACCTTCTATTACCCAGTATCTATAGCCAACGGCTATACGAAATACTAAAGTCATGGGATGATCAGGCGGAAACCACAATCCCCCTGGCCGAACTTCATGAGATGCTCGGCGTCCCCGAGTCTCTCCGGCAAGACTTCGCGCAATTCAGGCGCAGAGTGCTGGAAAAGGCCCATAAAGACATAACCGCCATTACCAGCCTTGAATACATATGGGAGCCAATAAAGCACGGGCGCGCTGTATTATCCATACGCTTTGCCTTTAAAGAGGGGGAATACCCCAAACGCACATCGGCTAAACAGCGTGAGAGAGAGCGCATTAAAAAGACGAAAGAGCAATCGCAAAAAAATAACGCCATGGTCAAGGCCATAATTGCTTGCCGGGCGCAAAAGGGAATAGACGATAGTTCGCCCCACTGTCCTGAAGAAAGGGCGCGAACAGCCAAGTGCAAATTATGTATTAAATGGCGAACACCAACTCCCCTGTTCGATAATTAGCCATTTCATGCCTCAAACCGCCCGCGTTAAATCAGCAACCCCGGGGCCCACGGATTCCAGCGCCATGCCAAAGCATGCCCCATGGCCGCAGCTGAAGCCCCGCCGGCATCAAGGAATGGGAGGGTCCATCACCTAGCCAAGGCGCCTGGGCCATTCGATGGTTTCCTAAGGGGGCAGCCGGCGTTGAGGCCTAAACGGTATTCAATGGCTAGCCAAGGTGCAAATCCAGGGTCGCCCGGCACCCTTCTAAGCCAGGGCAATATCCGGGGGGAGCCCGATCGGCCCCCTGGGGCAGCAATTAGGGCCCTCGCCAACATCGAAGAATGGGGTGGGGCCATCACCTGGCTAGGGCGTGATCCTAGCCGTTTGGATTAGCCCCATTTAAGTATCTATGATACACAGTATCACTGTACTTCGATATCAGTGATTGCCGATATCTATAATTTCCATACCATCCATGGGCAAGCGCACAACCCGCGCAAAGCCGCCTGAGATCGCACCCGGCGGGCGGTGTGTCTTCAGAAGGCTTCATCCGAATGAGAAGTGGTGTCGGTGCATTTTCGGCTCTTTTTTTTCTTTGACTGTAAAACGGCGCTCAAAACTGGCCCATAGAGGCATCTACCGTGACCCACCCCTGCTGGCCATGACAGTTGACGCATAGTCGCCTCTTCTTCTTTTTTTACAGGTTTCTTCTCTTCTTCCACTATGTCGTACTTGCCTTATTTCTTGGATCAGGCCCAATGCCTATGCTGAGTCAAAAATGCATGCCGATTTACATAGGCCACCTTATATTGATAAAATGGAGGGCAGTCATGTGTTTAAAAAGCCTCAAAATAAAAAATTTAGTTGCTATTGGGTTTTTTTTATTCATAGTTACACTGTATGGTACAGGACTTGCGCAACAACCCTATGAAGAGTATGTAGCCCGAGGGTATACCAAGGAGGAAATGATCATGTTTGATCAATGTAGCACACTGCTTGGCCTGGTATAATGGTCCCCAAAAACTGGACAGCGTGCTAAGCTCTGTTTAAGGAGAAAACAGAGGGAAAAAACAGATGAGTAAGCCGAGGAAACAGCACAGTGGAGTTTTCAAAACGCAAGTGGCCGTGGCGGCTCTTCGCGGTGATCGAACCATGTCAGAGCTGTCCAGTGAATACGGAGTCCACCCGACCGTGATAGCCAGATGGAAAAAACAGGCCCAGGAAGGCCTTCCAGGGCTTTTATCAGGGAAGACAGACCCCAAAGACAAAGAGGCGGAGGCATTGCAGTCACGTCTATACCAGGAGATCGGCCAGTTGAAAGTGGAGCTGGACTGGTTGAAAAAAAAATCTGGTTTGTGATCTTGTTGATAAACGGTCTAAGATAGATTTTGGGCATCGCCAGATCAGCGTAATGAGGCAATGCCAGCTACTGGGTCTATCTCGTTCAAGCCTTTATTATCAGCCGGTCCCGGAGGATGAAGAAAATATCCGGCTGATGCGCCTGATTGATGAAAAGTTTACGCAGTGCCCATTTTACGGGCGTCGCCGCATTTGGAACTATTTGAGGGAAAGAGGCGAAGACGTTAATATCAAACGAGTTTGGCGTTTAATGAAAACGATGGGTTTAGAGGCGATCTATCCCAAGCCTCGTTTAAGCCGCCCCGAGAAGTGGAGCGAAAAGCACCCATATCTTCTACGAGGCCTGACGATCAGCAAGCCCGACCAGGTCTGGGCATCGGATATCACCTATATTCGTCTTTCCAAGGGCTTTGTCTATTTGGTGGTGGTTCTGGACTGGTATAGCCGTTATGTGATTTGCTGGCGTTTATCGACAACCCTGGAGGCTGATTTTTGTGTGGAAGCATTGAATACGGCCTTAAACCAAGGGCAACCAGAAATCTTCAACACCGACCAGGGCAGTCAATTTACCAGCGCTGATTTCCTGGGAACGCTGAAAGGAGCGGACGTTAAAATCAGCCTCGACGGTCGTGGACGGGCCTTTGACAACATCATGGTGGAGCGCCTTTGGCGCAGTGTCAAGTATGAGGAGGTATATCTTAAGGATTATCAAAGTGTTAAAGACGCCAAAGAGGGCTTGAGCAACTACTTCAGGTTCTACAATAAAGACCGGCCGCATCAGGCTTTGGCCTATCAAACGCCCTGGGCAAAATACCATCAGGGGGTCTGCCCATAAGGAAGAAAATTTTTTTCAGTCCCGGCGCTGCGCGGCTTAATTTTTTAGAGCTTAAAATCGCCTCATTTTTGTCTAGACAATGGGGACCACTTTACAATTTCAAGCATGACCTTCCTCCTTTTTATGGCTAGACACATATCTAGGCTATTTTAAAAAGGGCAGATTAGCAAGCATTTTTTTCTACTCCCAGTCATTCAGTACCCTTTGGTTCTGTCATGAATCCGTTCCTTTCTTGAAAATTCGATTGCAAACGATGCACTTTTTAGTGTGCGGCTTTATAGCCGGGCAGTTTTCGCCTGATTCCCTCGTTTTGAAGTGGGCGCAAGTATATCCATCTGGCGGCTCTGTCAACGGGGCAAAAGAAAATAGCCACTCTCCGGCCAGGAAGAGCGGCTATTTTCGGTATGGGTACGAGATTAAAATTCGAACTTCGCCTGCACGCTGCCGGCCACGCCTTTGCGCACGCCGGTGTAGCCCTGCACTCCGAGGTCAAAGGAGAAGCCGCTGTCCTTCACGGGCGTGATGGTCAGGTCACTTTACAGGTACTTGTCCATCAAATATCGCGCCATAGGTGCATAAATATAAATTGCCTTGTTCACGAGGTCGGGGCATTCAGGTTTCATAATCGCCGGCGGGTATCCAGCGGTAGAGAGTAGGCAGGGAGACGCCAAGGTTCGCCGCCACCTCGCGGGCCGGAACCCCGGTATCGAGCAGCTTTTTCGCCGCGTCTATTTTGCTCGCGGTCATCAGCCTTTTGCGTCCTCCGGTCCGCCCCATGGCCCTGGCCGCGCTTAAGCCCGCTTTCGTTCTCTCCACTATCAAGTCCCGCTCCATTTCCGCCAAACTGGCCATGATATGAAAAAAGAACCGCCCGCCCGGCGTGGATGTGTCGATGTTGTCGGTCAAACTCCGGAAATTGATTCCCCGCCCCTCCATGTCTTCCACCATGGCGATGAGCCGCTTCAGACTCCGGCCCAGCCTATCCAGTTTCCAAACGGCCAGGGTATCGCCCGGCCTGAGCATTTCCAAAGCCCGGGCCAAGCCCGGGCGCTCAGCCTGCCGGCCGCCGGCCTGGTCCTCGTAAATTCTCTCACAGCCTATTTTTTCCAATTCATTTTTTTGTAAATTCAGGTTTTGCTCCTGAGTGGAGACCCTGGCGTAACCTATGAGCATAAAGCATCCCCGTCTTTCTCAAAACTCGTGTGCATGATAGCATATTGGCGCCCACGAATCGACAATGAGTTTTGAGAAGGGAATACATTCATTTTCGGTTTTTTCGGCGGCGGCGGCGGGTGGTTCTCGCAAACGGCCGTTTTCAAGAAGAAGGAAACCGCAGGCCCCGCCCTTCGATTCTGCCCGCTGCCGAGCGGGAAAGCCTGTTGGCGTTGCCAGACATTGAAGATGATTTCATCCGGCACTACACCTTCAGCCAGCCGGATCTATTGCTGATTCGTCGGCGACGCGGCGATGCCAAATTCCCTCTATAAGCTAAATTTGCGGCATGGCATTGGCTTGACTTAACTGGCTTTATTTTTTTTATTGACAAAAAAAAGTGAGCCCAGTCTATTTATTAGTAACTTATGTTCGTCTTATTTGATTTCCTGATTAATGATCAAGCTAAGCTCTGTTTTAGAAGCCGGAAGGGCATGGGCTCAGTTTATGATGATTATTAATCAGGTATCATAACCAATAATTTTGACACGCCATGACGGATATGGTACTCTGACAAAAACGTTTAGATTGAGCCAATGTAACTGTACGGTGACAACTTTGCGTCTTGCGTATTCAAATTCGACTGACAGGTTGACCATGATAGTAATTACTTTGAAAGTTTTGTTTCATATTCCATTGATATTTTACTTTGCTACTGCTGGTCAGGCAAGTGATTATTCCGTACCGTATCAGAGGCCATTATCGTCAGAGATTGAGGACAGGGATGACAATCGACCAGACCCACAAGCAGTCATTGGCGCATTTCTGCAGCAAACGAAACGTCATAAAGAAAACGTACTATGCTGTATCGAAATACAACCACGGTCAAAAAAGCCTCATACAAATAATATTCCACAATTAATGGATTATCTATATGATTATATATATATTAAAAACAAAGGAGGATTTAAAATAGGGGAAGAATTCCCACTGGATTCTTATTATGATTCAGATATAACTATTTCGGACTTACATTATCAACTTTTTGAGGCTGGCTTCAGGGTTGGCTGGGTACGATTGGAGGAAGGATGTTTGGGCGGTGATTCTCTTGAATATGTGCCGATGTGTAAAAATACAGACTTGTGTCGAAATTGTAAATTTGAAATTACGTATTTATATGATGAGTTAAGATATAAATCTTTGTTTTCACTTGGACATCCTATATATAAAATTAAAATTGCCAGTAGAGGGAGTGGCTTCAAGGGAATTGTTTATAATGGTCCCCAAAAACTGGACAGCGTGCTAAGCTCTGTTTAAGGAGAAAACAGAGGGAAAAAACAGATGAGTAAGCCGAGGAAACAGCACAGTGGAGTTTTCAAAACGCAAGTGGCCGTGGCGGCTCTTCGCGGTGATCGAACCATGTCAGAGCTGTCCAGTGAATACGGAGTCCACCCGACCGTGATAGCCAGATGGAAAAAACAGGCCCAGGAAGGCCTTCCAGGGCTTTTATCAGGGAAGACAGACCCCAAAGACAAAGAGGCGGAGGCATTGCAGTCACGTCTATACCAGGAGATCGGCCAGTTGAAAGTGGAGCTGGACTGGTTGAAAAAAAAATCTGGTTTGTGATCTTGTTGATAAACGGTCTAAGATAGATTTTGGGCATCGCCAGATCAGCGTAATGAGGCAATGCCAGCTACTGGGTCTATCTCGTTCAAGCCTTTATTATCAGCCGGTCCCGGAGGATGAAGAAAATATCCGGCTGATGCGCCTGATTGATGAAAAGTTTACGCAGTGCCCATTTTACGGGCGTCGCCGCATTTGGAACTATTTGAGGGAAAGAGGCGAAGACGTTAATATCAAACGAGTTTGGCGTTTAATGAAAACGATGGGTTTAGAGGCGATCTATCCCAAGCCTCGTTTAAGCCGCCCCGAGAAGTGGAGCGAAAAGCACCCATATCTTCTACGAGGCCTGACGATCAGCAAGCCCGACCAGGTCTGGGCATCGGATATCACCTATATTCGTCTTTCCAAGGGCTTTGTCTATTTGGTGGTGGTTCTGGACTGGTATAGCCGTTATGTGATTTGCTGGCGTTTATCGACAACCCTGGAGGCTGATTTTTGTGTGGAAGCATTGAATACGGCCTTAAACCAAGGGCAACCAGAAATCTTCAACACCGACCAGGGCAGTCAATTTACCAGCGCTGATTTCCTGGGAACGCTGAAAGGAGCGGACGTTAAAATCAGCCTCGACGGTCGTGGACGGGCCTTTGACAACATCATGGTGGAGCGCCTTTGGCGCAGTGTCAAGTATGAGGAGGTATATCTTAAGGATTATCAAAGTGTTAAAGACGCCAAAGAGGGCTTGAGCAACTACTTCAGGTTCTACAATAAAGACCGGCCGCATCAGGCTTTGGCCTATCAAACGCCCTGGGCAAAATACCATCAGGGGGTCTGCCCATAAGGAAGAAAATTTTTTTCAGTCCCGGCGCTGCGCGGCTTAATTTTTTAGAGCTTAAAATCGCCTCATTTTTGTCTAGACAATGGGGACCACTTTAGTTCAGTTGGGTGTAAAAAAATGACCAAACAAATTTTCGGCGTAGCAATTAAGGGCGCTTTCGCTGATGAGGAGTTACCATGCAAATGATTTTAATTGGTTACTGTCCGACATCGGCCAGCATCGGCGGACTTGAGATCTGGCATAAATTTATTTTGTATTGGGACGGTACTTTTGATCCCGAAGGAAAGTATAACTTTAAAGTAGCAGAAGGTGGACCAACAGAATGGAGCAATGATCCAATAGTTATTTTGCATGCAGAGGCAGAATACAGCACAAAAGGTGAATGTTGTGACACGTTTTTTGGACGCCTAGAAGTAAAAACAGGAAATGTCGGTGATACGAAGTATCTTACGGAGACGCTTTTAAATCAAACTGAAAACATATCCGTTATTTTGCCTTACGCGTACATAGTAGTCTTGCGATTTATGGAAATTCCACGCTTTCATATAGGCAGACTTGGCAATCATACTTAAGCGCTCTTCAGTAGGGAAAGTCCATGCCATAAATTCATCAAAGGCCCAACTAGTAGTTTCACCAACAGCCCAATTTCCAACAGCAACCCATCCCATAAACGATCCTCCAGATAGTTTCAGCTATAACTAAAAATGATAAAAAACCCCTAACTCAAACCTCACCCCATTTTTTCGAATGCCATTTTATTCCAATTATAAAAGGCCGTGATACAATTACATTTGCGCTCGCACAACCGGCAAATAAAAGAGACTTGTATTTCAACTGTCATCACTTAAAAGCCGTAACCGTCTTATGTGGCCTCTCTGTCAAGCTAAAAATCTCCCCGCTTTTTAGCTTGACAGAGAGGCCACATAAGACATACTAAAAGCCATTGACATTGAGGTCATCATGATTTTTAAATTTACAAAATGTCGCAATCTTAAATTTAATATTACTTGTCTCCCCAATTAAAATCTGTTTTATCTAGTTTTATTTTTATTTCTTGACATAAAATATTTCGATCACGCTTTGCGTTTAAAGCGGTGTTGCCAATATGATCAAAAAAAACCATACCTAGATCAGGCAAGCCCGCCGTTTCTTTCTTTCGTATCCATTCTAAAATAGTATTCATTTCTTTTTCAGGCCTGAAACCACAAGCATCAGCCATAAAGTGGTCCCCATTGTCTAGACAAAAATGAGGCGATTTTAAGCTCTAAAAAATTAAGCCGCGCAGCGCCGGGACTGAAAAAAATTTTCTTCCTTATGGGCAGACCCCCTGATGGTATTTTGCCCAGGGCGTTTGATAGGCCAAAGCCTGATGCGGCCGGTCTTTATTGTAGAACCTGAAGTAGTTGCTCAAGCCCTCTTTGGCGTCTTTAACACTTTGATAATCCTTAAGATATACCTCCTCATACTTGACACTGCGCCAAAGGCGCTCCACCATGATGTTGTCAAAGGCCCGTCCACGACCGTCGAGGCTGATTTTAACGTCCGCTCCTTTCAGCGTTCCCAGGAAATCAGCGCTGGTAAATTGACTGCCCTGGTCGGTGTTGAAGATTTCTGGTTGCCCTTGGTTTAAGGCCGTATTCAATGCTTCCACACAAAAATCAGCCTCCAGGGTTGTCGATAAACGCCAGCAAATCACATAACGGCTATACCAGTCCAGAACCACCACCAAATAGACAAAGCCCTTGGAAAGACGAATATAGGTGATATCCGATGCCCAGACCTGGTCGGGCTTGCTGATCGTCAGGCCTCGTAGAAGATATGGGTGCTTTTCGCTCCACTTCTCGGGGCGGCTTAAACGAGGCTTGGGATAGATCGCCTCTAAACCCATCGTTTTCATTAAACGCCAAACTCGTTTGATATTAACGTCTTCGCCTCTTTCCCTCAAATAGTTCCAAATGCGGCGACGCCCGTAAAATGGGCACTGCGTAAACTTTTCATCAATCAGGCGCATCAGCCGGATATTTTCTTCATCCTCCGGGACCGGCTGATAATAAAGGCTTGAACGAGATAGACCCAGTAGCTGGCATTGCCTCATTACGCTGATCTGGCGATGCCCAAAATCTATCTTAGACCGTTTATCAACAAGATCACAAACCAGATTTTTTTTTCAACCAGTCCAGCTCCACTTTCAACTGGCCGATCTCCTGGTATAGACGTGACTGCAATGCCTCCGCCTCTTTGTCTTTGGGGTCTGTCTTCCCTGATAAAAGCCCTGGAAGGCCTTCCTGGGCCTGTTTTTTCCATCTGGCTATCACGGTCGGGTGGACTCCGTATTCACTGGACAGCTCTGACATGGTTCGATCACCGCGAAGAGCCGCCACGGCCACTTGCGTTTTGAAAACTCCACTGTGCTGTTTCCTCGGCTTACTCATCTGTTTTTTCCCTCTGTTTTCTCCTTAAACAGAGCTTAGCACGCTGTCCAGTTTTTGGGGACCATTATATTGCTCTATATCCTGCATTCCCGGATTATCATAACGATGGTAGGAGTTAATAGTTGTAAAATTAGAGAGTTAGTGATTTTTAGGATGTGAAAATCATCGTTATGTGTACGAAAATCATAACGATGCCAATCGACTAAAATTGAAATAAAACTTGTGGCCAGCAATGCCGATAAACACTTTATACCGGTCACCGATGCAGCATTATCTAGGCCATGATTGGATGGCGACTTGATGTTTCTCTTCTATTTAGCATAATGCGCCCTTTGTGACAAGCTTAATTTGCACTGCTCGTTATGGAGTGCCGGGAATGCAGGCTATATGAAGCCAAGAACAAGTTGAGCGGATTGCTCGATGAGGTTGCCACTGGCAAACAAATTGTCATTACCCGTCATGGTAAGGCCGTCGCTCGGCTTGTGCCGGCCGATCACGGCTTTGATCGCGCCAAAGCCATGCAAGCGGCCAAAACACTTTTTGAAATTCGCAAAGGCATCACGTTGGGCGGTCTGTCCATTAAGGATTTGGTCAACGAGGGGCGGCCATGAGTTTTGTTGTTGATAGCTCTGTTGCTTTGACTTGGTGCTTTGAGGACGAAGCGACGCAAGCGGCGGATGCGCTGCTGGTTCGGCTGACCAAAAAGGGCGCTTATTACGCTCTCTACGCCACCCGGTTCGACCCTGAGAATGAGGAATAAAAAGCGGCGGGGGCCAATCATAAAAAAAACGGGCCTGAACAAGCCCTGCTGACTCAGACGCTATTTCTCCTGGCCGGGGCGCGGCCGTTCAAGGTGGCCGTGAGCGAATTGCTCACGGCCCTTGGGCATCGAAGTCAGCGAATGGAAACGAAATGGCCGGCCCGCTTCAGGGCCGGTCCTCCGCCCAGCCGGACAAAACGGTATGAATCAGATCGTTCAGGCTCTGGCCCCGTTCGGCGGCCAGGGCCTTTAGTTTGGCCTGGAGGCTGGGCTGCATCTTATTTCGAATTTGATGTCGCAGTCGATGAAGACCGGATAGCGGAAATCGCTGAGTTGGCCGTCTTCCAGGGGCTGGCCCTTGGGGTTGCAGAATTCCCAGCTGATGAAGCTCTCCAGGGCCTCCATGGCTCGGCTGAAGGGGTTCATTATGCGCTGTTCGAACTGCCGGCCGCTGGCGGCCACCTCCTCAGGAGGGGGAATATCCGGGGCGCTGGCCAGCAAACTCTTGACAGAAATGATGTTGGCCGTGCCCCCGGCCCGGTTGCTGTCCATGGAATGGTGCAGGGCCAGCTTGCGGCCGAGTTGGGCTCGTCGATCTTCAGCCCGGCCATGGGGTACGGCATGACATAAGCTCCGGTAAGATAGGCGGCCATTTCCGGCGAAAAATTCACTAAAATGCGGCTGTTCTTGATGCCCTGGGAGGTGATTATGCGCATCTTGGCGTAGTCGGCGGTCTTTTCCCCAAAGGCTCACTGTCATGCGTTATCAATACATGACGAGGAAGCGATATCACTCAACGTACTGATTGCACTACAATTGTGGTGTTACTCGTCATGAGTGCCCGAGAATCCAGGATTCAAGGAGGGAGCGGCGGAAAAACAACTTTTTGTCCGGCATCGCCGGCAAACGGCCAAACAGGTCAGAACGACAACCCCACCGAGGCGTTCAGGTTGTGGCCCTTATAGCCGGAAAGGGTCTCGAAATCGTATTCGATCCGGAAATCGACGCGGCTGTCGACGCGGCCGGACAGGCCCGCGCCAATGCGCCAGTGGCTGCGGCCGGGGTCGACGCCAACCATCTTCGCGCCGCCCGGAGCGCCGGCGAAACCGGCGGTGACGGACGGGCGGTTCTTGTCGGCGGCGTAGACGTAGGCGGCGCGGACCTCGGGGACGATGAAGCCGTCGTCATGGCCGAAACGGAACAGTTTATTGAAGCGGAGGCCCACGGGAATGTCCACGCCGTGGTCGTGGCCGGAATCGAAGCGGTTGGCGACGAGGGCGGCGTTGTTGACTTTTTCGGTCCAGTTACCGTTCCGGAGGTAGGTGTACTCGACGCCGACCGACGGGATTAGGTTGAAGTCCCGCGGCAGGCGGGCGATGTAACCGAGGTCGAGGTCGGCGGTGAAAGCGTCGGAACCGTGCTCCGCCTTCTTGACGCCGCCCGGCGTGGCGATGGAATGGACTTTGTAGTCGTTCCAGGCGTGGCCGTAGCCGAAACCGCCTTCGGCGTAGAAGCCGGATTCGTGGATGTACGCGCCGTAGAGGGCGAGGTTGAGGACATCGGCCTCATTTTTGTAGCGGAGATCGTCCACCTTGAGGTTGCCGCGCGAATAGGCGGCGGCGAGGCCGAGGTTGAGGCTGCCGACGCTGTACTCGTAGCCCAGGACCGCGCCTTGCGAATCATACTTGTAACCGGCGAAATTGCTGCGGGATTCCTGCTTGGCCCAGGTGCCGAAGCCGCCGGCCCAGACGCGGGACTGGCCGCAGGCGATGCTGTCGCTCGCGCCGTAACAGGGCGAGTCGTGGCCGGAATCCGATGCGATACCGCCAGCCGAGGCCGCCGAAAGGCCGCCGAGGTCGCTGAACAGGCGGGTATCGAAGAAATAGCGGTTTTGCCCCTGCCAGCGCTTGCGGAAGCGGGCCATGTCGTTGGAGAGCGCCTGGTTGGCGTAGGCGGAATAAGCGCCGAAGAACTGCTGGGTGGAACGGGCGGACGTGACGCTGCCCACCCCGCCGGCCTGAATGGCGCGGGTGAAGGCTTTGCCGACGTCATTCGCCACACCCAGGGCGACGCCGCCGGACAAGGCCAACCCGGTCAACCGGTCCAGGTAGATTCCGCCGTTTTCCAGATTGCTGTTGTTGTTGCCGGTTCCCTCGAAGGCGCCGTGGATGATCTCTTCAAACGTTTTCGGATTGAGAAGGTAGGCGGAAAAGAATGTTGGCGTTCGCCGACAAGAGAAAGGTGTTTCCAAGGCTGTCGGATATTCGCGTACCGTCGTAGTTGTTGGCGGTCAGAGCGCCGAGCGAACTGATAAGATTGAATTCATCATCCAGGCCGAGCAGGGTCAGGGCGTTTTGGGCCTCAAGGGCAATGGAAATATTGGCGAGGTTCGCGGTTCCCTTGACGTTCAGCATGGTTTCGTTTGCATCGACGTCGGTTATATCGAAGTTCACGGTGGCCGCCGAGTCGGCGCTGAGATTGCCGTCGTAGGTGGCCCCCACTCCCTGCACGTTCAGGGTGGTGAAGCTGTACGAGCCGGCGCCGGATACCGTGAGGGTACGGCCGGCACCGAGGTTGATGGTATCGATGCCGACGTTGGCGGCGGTGGTGCCGGCCAGCGTTATCGCGCTGTCGGCGGTCGTGACATCGTAGACGCCGATGTCGGCGGCGGCGGTGGCATCGGTCAGGGCCAGACTGCCCGTTCGCAGATTGCCCGCCGTCAATTTACCGTCGGCGCCCACGCTCAGGGAAGTCGCGCTATTGTCGGTCGAATTGAGCGCAAGCTCGCCGCCCGTTATGCTCATGTCGCCCAAAACGATATTGCCGTGTGAGGAGGTCAACGCGGCGTTGCCGGTTCCGGTGAAGGTGATCGTTGAATCCGCGTCGAAAGTAAGATCGCCATACGCCGCTAGCGCTGACGTCCGAAATGTGGCCTGGCAGCCGCCGATAATAAACCGGCAGGCCGCTTTCCTGGCCGAACAGTAGCGCCAGATTGATTTGAGGCCATGGTTCACCGTCTCTGTTGTAACCGCGACGGACATACTCGTTGGCCGTTGCGTATGACGATATTGAGGTGATGTCGTAACACAGACAGTCGACAGTCGCCATTTGAGCCACCCACAAGGAGAAAAATCTCTGCATTTCTATAGGCGGACTGCAGACGACTGGGATATTAACCCGAATATTTCATGACGATCCAGGATGAAGGTGAAGAGACAGTTTTAAGCTGTGCTTGGCGCGGTGGTGGTGTTTTGGTGATGAGAATCGAAGTGTTGTTGGCCTGGATGGGAACATTATCGTCGAAGCTGGCAGCTTTTAGCCCGTATATTTCATGACCCCTCTTAACAATCGACCTAAAAATCAATATATTCAGTCTTTTGCCATAATTGTGCAAAAATCCAATTTGTACCGAGAGGCAGATCCGAACGGAATGCGCTCAAACGGTTGAAATTTCATGGCTCCAGGTTGGTTGTCCACTGAATTTTGTGCCGTGATGAAATATCCGGGTTAAAATCGCCTCATTTTTGTCTAGACAACCTGGTTTCCCGGGGAACCATAACGAGGTTCACTTGAAAGCGTAATAATATCGGTATATTTTGAAGAAATTGCGTGACATTTTCATGGTTATGTGATATCATTAACATGACGATGAAGGGAGTTTGCCATGTCCGCCATTATCTTCCAACCCGACAAGAGAATCGGCGTCACCTACGCCTATGAATCGACCTCTTTGGGATAAAGTGAAAAAAGCAATCTCGCGCCAAGCGCAAGCTGATCGGCAAGCTTGATCCCGAGACTGGGCTGATCGTTCCGACGGATGCCAGAAATAAAAAGGCGCCTCAGGACGTATCACGCTCTTTCTGCGGGGCAACCGCGCTATTTGACGCCATCGGAGATAAAATCGGCTTGACCGATGATCTCAAGCGCTGTTTCCCAGAGTCATATCAACAGATATTGTCGATAGCCTATTACCTTATTTTGGAAGACAAGAACCCCTTGAGCCGCTTTCCAAAGTGGGCGGCTACCCAAAACTGGCCGGCAACATCAGTGATGTCAAGACTGTAAATAATCTCTTGGCCGATCTTGATGTCATGGGCTATCAGCAGGTCAAACTGGTCATGGATCGGGGCTTTTGCAGTGTGGAAAATATTAACGCCCTCTACCAGGCTCATTTAAAATTCATTATGTCTCCCAAACTGAATCTCCGCTTGATCGCTGCGGAAAAAGAGGCCCTGATGGACTCAATCCGTTCTTGGGAGAATTACAATGCGAACCATGACCTCTTCGCCCAAAGCCGGACCATCGTCTGGCCCTACTCCCAAAAGCGGCCCTACAAGGGCGATGCTCTCAGTGGTGAGAGGCGGATGTATTTCCATCTCTACTTCAACCCTGAAAGAGCCGTGGAAGATGAGAGGCGATTCAACCGCCTTCTGCACTCCCTGGAAACAGAACTGAAAGAAGGCCGCCGTCTCCAGGAGCACGAGAAGCTGTACGACAAATATTTCGAGATAAAAAACACCCCCAAGCGGGGGCTTAAAATCACCGCTCGCCAACAAGTCATCGACGAGGCGGAGGCGGTACGTAACTATGGCTACTTCGCATTAATCAGCAACACTATCAAGAACCCCATTGAAGCGTTGGAAATATATCGCAACAAGGACTTGGCCGAAAAAGCTTTCGGCGATCTCAAAGATAGGCTGGGCGGACGCCGTCTGGCCGTGTCATCGGAGCTTTCCCTCGACGGCAAACTCTTTGTGGAGTTCATCGCGTTAATCTTTCTGTCATATATCAAAAAACAGATGCAGGATAAGGAGTTATTCAAAATCTACACCATGCTGGAGCTTCTTGACGAACTGGATTCCATTGAGCTCTTCCAGCATCCAAAACGGAAACCACGCTTTAGCGAGGTCACCAAAAAACAACTCGACCTCTTCAAGGCCATGGACGTGCAAATGCCTGCCTCGTTATGTTAAACCCGGGAATTCAGGAGACAATGGGGACCACTTTAGTCTATGGCCGTGATTATAATTGGCCTGACTTACTCTGTATTCGCGCCGGCGCTGGTGCGGAGCTACGCCGACGACCTAGCCAGCGTCACGGGCGAACTAGGGCCTGTTAACACTAACGGAATGCTTCAATGGTCAATGCAAAAAGGATGAAGGCCGTATAAATGACGTCCAGCTTGTCATACCGCGTAAAAACACGCCGAAACCCTTTAAGCCGCCTGAAGCACCTTTCTACTTCATTGCGTCTCTTGTATAGCTCTTTGTCGTAATCCCATGGTACCCGCCGATTCCGCTTTGGCGGTACCACAGGGGTTAGGCCAAGACTAACAACCAGGCGGCGGCTCTCGTCACCTTCATAGGCGCGATCCATGAGTACGAATTTAGCTTCAGGCGGCAATGTCCCGTTGGCCAGCAACCATCGACCTATCGGAGCATCATGCTCGTTACCTCCAGAAAGGCAAAATGTCACAACTGTTTCGGCATTCGCGGCAACCAAATGAACCTTTGTTGTCCAGCCTCCTCTGGACTTACCGATGGCTTGAGGGCCTTTTTTTTAAGAGCCCCAGTTCCATCAGGATGGACCTTCACGCTGGTGCTGTCCAGCGAAAGAACCTTTACGTCAACCGCTACGAACTGCATTTGCTGCATAAGGATAAACACTTCGTCCAGCACACTGTTTTTCGCCCAGCGATTCCATCTTGTATAAATTGTGTGCCAATTGCCAAAGTATTTCGGAAGGCCACGCCATTTGCAGCCATGCTCCATTACATACAGTATGGCGTTGAGAACTGTCAGGTTTGATAGGCTCACATTCCCACGTTGGCGCGGGAAGCACTTCTCAATTTGTTTGTATTGTTCAGCTGTAAGTTCCATTCCTGCATTATAACAGATTTTTTCAAAATAGTGTTAACAGGCCCTAGCCGCCGAACGGGCGACCCTGGACAGCTTGAGAAGCGAAACTTGGTGGCTGGAACTGGTGAACTATCAGGACGGGTCGCGGGGGATACTTTTGCCCAAGGGAGTCAAGGTGGAACGGACCCGGCCGCTTCCAGATGGCAGCGGCCGGGTTGGCATTGTCATCACGCCTTGACTTGTCATTCAGTTGAATGACAATGCATTGAGCGGGGATATGAAAAATTACCGGGATTGCTACATTAAGCCGGACGATGCGACATTGCTTTTGGTGTGTCTTGGCTCACATACTGAACTTGGGCTTTAAAGTCCCAGATTGTAATGGGGCGGATCGAAATGAAAAATTTGAGGAGTTCCCCCCACTTTTGACTAAAATACTTTAAAACTTGGAATGATCGTCAATTATCAATATCTTATCCAGAAACTTCAATAGATCCTTGGCCATTGTCTCGGGGATTTCCCATTGCAGGTTATGCCCGTATTTGTCATAAACGATAAACTCGGCCTGGGGTATGGCTTTGCGCAGGGCCTCCTGATGTTCAGGCCCGAAAAAAGAATCCTCGGTGCCCCACATAATCAGGGTGGGAGCTTTGATTTCATCCATGAACAGGCTCAGGTCGCTGACGGCAAAACCTTTGGTGATGGCCCGCCAGGCATGGGGAGGAATATTCTTTGATTCAGCCATTTCCCTTTTCAGGAAATCTTCATCAACCGGATTGGGGTTGAAATACCAGGCGGCCATAAAATCGTCGTCGGGCTGGTTTGCGCCGAAAGCCACCGCCGCGTCATAAAGATCGCGCCCGTTGTCGGCCGGTATGGCCGAAGCCTCCAGCACCACGCTGATGGTCTTTTCCGGATAGTTCATGGCAAAAGTCTGGGCGACCATGCTGCCGAGGGAATGGCCGACGACATGAGCTTTCTCAATGCCTTTGGCCTCCATGAAAGCGGCTAGGTCGGCGGCATACATGGCCAAGGGATACATGCGCAGGTCTGGCTTGCCGCTGTCGCCGTGGCCTCGCTGATCAAGCATGAAGACATGATATTTTTCGGTGAAATAAGGGGCCACTAATGACCAACTGCGGCTGTTGTCGGTCATGCCGTGCAGAAAAATAAGCGGAACACCCTTCGCCTGCCCCATTTCAACATATTTCATATTAATGTCAGTTGACAGACCAACCGACTGCTTGGCTCCCACCCACTGATCCTGACTCAGAGAGGATGGAAGAATGACACCCTGGGCCAGAATCAATTCAGGACAAGACAAGGTGACTAAAAGCAACAAGCCAAGACCCATCAACGCACGTCGTATACTCAAAACAGAACCTCCCGCGAAGTGAAAAAAACGAAATCCGACTTAAGTAATCGGTGTGAGTCTACCGCCAGCGGCTACCTATTGGTCAAGGCGCCCTGCAACTAAATCATATAACTGTCGACCTGTCAAAGTTCTAAATATTTTTTTACAGCTTCAGCGTACATTCGATCGCATTTATTTATATGGTTTATCCACCACTTTTTTAAAAATTTCAGATAAATGGATGGATCGCGTAGTCGTGAGCTTTCATTTGCCACAACAATTGATTCGCTAATCAATGTGGCATGAAGTTTTTTGTGGCCTTCAAAATCTTTGTAGCCAGCTAATTCTAATAATTCTTCTTCAGTAGTAAAATGCAACTTGGTATAACTGTCCATCATGGATATGGCAGTGTTAAGGTAAAAATTAACCTTGTCATTCCTAATAAAATAGCCGAGAGAATTAATGACGCTCACGATGCCCCTGTGCTGATCGTCAATGATAGGGATGCCAAGTTCGTTGTTTGATGTCCAATTAATTAAAAGGGGTTTTTGCATTAAAATAATCTTCCCTCTGTTAGTTTGATATCAGCGGCCTGCTGACATGACCTGCCCCCCGATAACTATACCACCTGAAATGTTAGGATCAGGTGTGCCTGAAAGTTTCAGGCACCGGCGCCGGTAGTCCAGATAACTGTGCGCCCTGATTGCATTGTAATGTCGCCGCCACCTTTCCGTCAATATTTGTGCCTTTTTCAGCGTATCAAACAGTTCCCCGGCCAAATAATCATACTTGAAATTGCCATTGATTCGATACACTGAATGATCCTCCTACGGGGGCTCATGTAGCCGCATTTGTAAACTTCCCGTCGATGCCCGACCAGCACAACCAGGATGTTAATTTTTTCATCCTGGATCTCACACAGAATCCGGTAATCACCAGAGCGATAACGCCATAGACCAGAAAAGCGAGAGCCTTTCATTGGCTCCCCGATACTGCGTGGATCGTTCAGATTGGAAACTCTTTGACGCATGAAGTTCACAATCTGCTTTTCTGCGTTACTACCAAGGGCCGCAAGCGTTTTATCCGCTTCAGGTAAAAACTCAATCTGCCAAGCCAAGGCGGCGCTCAACTTCTTCCAGAGGGATGGCTTTTTCTCCACTAGCACGGAAACGTTCCAGGGCCGCCTCGGCTAAGTAAATGTCTTCCAAGTCTTCCAAGTGCGTCATTATGGCTTCCTTGGCATAAAACGACTTTGTGCGGCCAGTGGCTTTGGCTAGGGCGTCCAGGCGGGTTTCAATTTCTTCGGGCAGTCTGAGGGCAAGCATAAATCTATCTCCTTTGCTATACAAGTATAGCATGTTTTGGAGCATGGTCAACCCCCGGCCCAGGGACATTGCCGTGGGGAGAGGCAGGCCAGGACCAGCAAAAGGCGGCGGGGGGAGACGGGGTGTGTCTCATGCAGCGCCTACGTTTGCACCGGATGGGGAACTGCCTCCGACGAGCTCGTTGGAGACCCATTCTCGGCAGCACGGCTGTCCTGGCTCTGCATTTGTTGCAGATTTGCCTGGTCTACGTGAACACGCTGATGATCCAGCAGGTACTCCATGAGCCTGTATGGCTGTCACGAATGGAGGCAGAAGACTTCAGGGCACTGACGCCGCTGATTTACGCCCATGTAAACCCCTACGGGATATTTGAACTTGATATGGAAACAAGGTTGCCGCTCGAGGTGGTGGCCTGAAAGTTGGCAGTTATCGCAGCTACCCGGTCACTACCCCAATGTGGATGCTTAGACTCAAGGAAACAATAGGTCCGCAAGCTCTAAAGCTAATACCGACTGTCACTTGTTGACATCTGCCGCAGTCATCGCTTATTATGCTTCTATGATTCCGATAGTCCGCGGCTCCTTGTTGCCGTGCACCCATTATTCCATGTCATATTTGTATCGAGGGGTTGCCTATGGCGAATATTGTTGCTGTTTTAAGCTTGAAGGGCGGGCAGGGAAAGACCACCATCGCCACCCATTACGCTCTCTACTCTGGGTCTCACTACTATACCAATGACTACAGCAGCGGGACCGAGGCCTTATATAAAGATAAATTACCGGAAGGGAGCTTTCATATTATCAGGCCGCAAGATGAAGACTTTGACTTGGTCAGCCCTAAAATGGTTTTTGACTTCGGCGGCTTCTCTGATGACCGCATGCCAGATGTAGTTAACGGAGCGGATTTGTGCGTTGTGCCTGTCAGCTGCTTTTCTCCCGCCGACATCAAATCTTTATTTGTAACTGTGGATGCGGTCGAAAAGTTGAATCGGAAAATAGTCATAGTCATCAATAATACGACCACTAAGGATATAGAAACCATAAGAGAAGGAATTGAGGGCGTCTACCAAGCCGCCTATCCGATTAAGGTAATAAAGCGGTCTGCGTACATGACTTATCTGGTGACTGAGGGAAAAATGCCGTTTGACCTCAAAGAGGTCGGTGCGACCAGAAAGGCTCTGGCTTCAGTCCAGGACCAGTTGCGTGATCTTTTTACTTTTATTGAGGGGTACTGATGATGAAAAAAGTGGATTTCAAAGACTTGAAAAATCTGAAAGGCGCGGCGACTGATAGTCCGTTGGCCAGGGAAGAGAAGACGCCCCCAACTGAACAGGTTGTTTCGCCTCCGCCGGCCCCAGTTGAGACCGGCCCCAGGACCAGGATTTCCGTCGATGTGGATAAGGCCACCCTTAAAAAACTGAACGCCATCACGATGGACCGCCAGTTGGCCAGTGGCGATATCATCCCCAGAGCCAGCGTGGTCCGTGATTTGTTGCAGGAATCGATAGATCGTCATTACCAGCCGAAAGATACAAAATAATAGCGGAAACATGGACTCATGGATCCAACAAAATAATGAGTCCCTTGGTCCGTCATTCCATGTGTCCATATCGCTCGTTTCAATCCGTCTCCACTTGAAGCTTACTAAACCCAGCCGCAATGACAGCCTCCTGAAGCGCTTGAAGTACAGGGGGAACATCGGGTTTATCAGGGTCTATGTTTAACTTGTGGAGAACCTGCTTGCCGAAGAAGTTATTAGGCGGGACAAGAATTGCCGTTGCACCTCGCCGCCGAAACCCGAGGGGGTTAACCCATGTATCAAATAAGTTTTTGGACAGGTTGTTGGCCAACTCATGCTTGATTTGCCGCCATGTTTCATCTTCTCCAGAGAGAGCTTCGGTGTCTGCGCTCTTTATTTGCGCTGATACTTTGCGCTTGAGTTGCGCCTGATCGTCGGCATAGTCAAACAAGGTGGGTTCGGTGAATTCGTTAACCAAAGCCTTATAAACATAACCAGCTTTGGGGGTGGTCTTCTTATCTTCCGATAAATTGTCATATCTGGTAACGACCTTATCTAGTAAAACGTTCAAGTCCTTAAGAAAAAAGCGGAGACGGCCTTATTTTGCCTTTAGCGGGCTTTTTGACCGTTAGGCGGGGGGGGTATCGGGTCCGGGCGAAAAACGGCTCTACGGGGCTTCTACGGGACTCTTTGTCCTCGTCTCTGCGCCTAGGACAAAAACGGGAGGATTGATGACCAAAGCTCATCGGCTCCGACCATGCGTGATCGGCGCGGGGGCCGTCCTGGGGCTTAGTCGTAATGACCCTTGCAGCCCAAAATTTCGCAAGTCGATAAATCGTTGTCAATGCGGTAAACCAGGCGGTTCACCTCGTCTATGCGGCGACTCCACCATCCGTAAAGGTTCTTTTTCAGGGCTTCCGGTTTGCCTATGCCGTAATTCCCGTTGCGTTCGATGTCCCTGATCAACTCGTGAATGCGCTTAAGCGTCTTTTTGTCCTGAGACTGCCAGTAGAGGTAATCCGCCCAGGCGCTGCTATGCCAAAGAATCCGCATGGTTATTCCCCGGCCAAATCGGCCAGGTCATGGGCCACAATGTTGCGTCCGGCGTCCATGTCCCGCGCCGCTGCTTCCAGGTGGGCTATGTTTTCAGGACTGAAAAACGGATCAGCGACAGGGCGGAACGGCAGCCCGTTTTCGCGGACAAACTGCTTTAGGAAAATCCGGACCGCCGTGTTCACGTCCATGCCGATGTTGGCGGCGACCGTCTTGGCGTCGGCGTTCAACTTGTCATCGATTTTTACTTGTAAATTGGCCATTTCAAAACCTCTTTATCATTGCGTTAATGTTATTATAATAATTTTTATAGAATGTTTTGTCAATGATAGTGTAATGGTGCTGGTACATCGTACGAAGCACCGGATAAGTCCGGAAATCGGCTGCGCCCGGCCCGGCCACCAACGCCGTGCCCAGGGTAAAGGCGGGCGGATTAGCGGCCTGGCCAGGCTCTGGGGCCGGGCGTAATCAACGCGGGGTTTGACCTGGGCAGACTAGGCCAATGACCGACATGACAGATTTTCGCATAGCTTCCGATTTTTTAGACCCCCCCTCCCAGACTTGGGTTTAATCCCGGCTGTCCAAACGGTCGAAGGCGGCCAAGGCCCGGCTCAGATTGCGGTCCTGGAGATGCTTTTTCGCCTTTTCTCGCCATTGATTCCGCTCGGCCTGATCGCCGAATACGTAAAGCTCTTCCACCAGCACCCCCAAGACCACTAGCTGTCCGTTTCTCTCTTTCCGGCGGCTGTGACTTAATAGGGCTTCTTCTTTTTGGAGTTTGGCTTTCAGTTGGGCTATTTTTTTAAGCCGCTTCTGTTCGTTGGTTTCCAAGGTTTTATCCTGGGTTTGTTCGTCCATTTCTATCCTCCATATTTTCAGGTTGAAGTTTTTAGATAGTCAATTTATGGTTCATCCGGTTAAAGCGTACTTGGCCTCATGAATGGCCATGATTCTGAGTTTGAAGAATTCCAAATCGCGAAAGCCATAAGCCTGGCGTTTGAGGGTTTTGATTTTGTTGTTTGTGCCTTCCAAAGGTCCGGATGAGATAGGGTGATCGTACCAGTTAAGAATCCCGAAGCGGTACTTTTGCAGGGTTTTTTCCTGGTAGCGGTGATTGTGGTCATGGGGGCCATCGGCTGGGCACCTGGTAAAAAGCCGGGTGCAGAACTGGCGGGATTGGACGCCGCCATCGCCAGGGAGCGGGGCACCCTGGCAGATCTGAAATCTCAGACCTGGGGGCTTGAGCTGGTGGACGCCGGCGGACAACGGGCCGTCATTCTCCCCAAAGGCGTTAAGTTTAGCCACGATGGTCCGATGAAAGACGGTAGCGGTCGCATCGGTCTTGTCATCATTCCGTAATACGTGGCTGGATTTTTTCGCTTCTGAAATCAAATTCGTTTATTTTTAACCAATCGGAGGTCGCTCACTTTTGGTTTAATTGATTCGGGAAGCTATTGGTAAGGTTTGAAAAGAAGGCCTGTACCCTATATCGCGCTGTCGCATCTGGCGGCTGCAATTATCGCTTTTCGAACGGTTTAAAGAGCAGGGCAAACGCGTCTAAATGTCAACGATTTTACCATGTTTCAGCATGTTAGGAGTGCCAAAGTTACGATTTGAGGCATGATGACCCCTCAAACCGTTGAAATCTACTCATGTGCAACTGTTGGTTGAGTCAGTCCTCCAAAGCCAGTTGATTGTCTCAATATCGTGCAGCCTTTTAACGGCAATGGGTTTGTGCCATTGCGAGTATGGTGTACAATTTCGACTAACCGCTTTTGATCACTTGAAATTAAATTACCATGTTGGTCATAACCTTGCATAAGTGAGGAGAGAGGGCCGTAGGAAGCCTGAAACCAAACCGATATCAAGGAGAGGCCAACATGGCAAAGAGAAGTGTATCACATTGGGAAGCGATAGTGGAAGAGTCAAAACGGGGTACGAGCATTTATGTTGGAGTGGATGTTCACAAAAGCAAATATGCGGTGGCGGTGTTGAGTTCCAACGGTGTGCTTCATCATTTTGTAGCCCCGGCAGACAACGGTTCTCTGCTGCGGCAATTTCAGGGCCGAGGCATAGAAATAGAAGCTTTGGCCTATGAAGCCGGGTTGACAGGTTTTGGTCTGTATAGGGCCTGTAGAGAAGCAGGAGTGCGTGCACTGGTTGTCGCCGCTTGCCGGATGCCGCGCCCGGTGACCAGGTCGGCCAAGACGGACAAAGTGGATTGCATCAAATTGGCCGAATATCTATCCAAAGGTTTATTGAAGACCATAGCTGTTCCCTCGGAAGATCAGGAATCTGTGCGGGCGGTGATGCGGCGTCGCAATCAACTGACCAGGGAGCTTTCAGAGTTAAAGGCGCGGATCAAGTCTTTTTTGACCTTTCATGGCTTAGCCGAGCCTGCGGGTTTGAAATCCTGGAGTGAATACGGCCTTTCGGAGTTGAAGAAGATGCCGATGCATGTGGCCTTAAGGGATACCCTGGACAGCCTGTTGCGGCAGTTGGAGTTTTTCAGGGAAGAGCAACGGCTTTTAGAAGGTAAAATTAAAGCAGCTGTCATCCCCTCCGATGATGTCTTGCAAAGTACGCCAGGCGTCGGGCCGTTGACCTCGGCGGTGTTCAGAACAGAGATTTTTGATCCCGAACGCTTTCAGAGGGCTGAGGAATTGGCCAGTTTTATCGGTCTGGCTCCAGTGATTAGTCAAAGCGGTCAAAGTTCGGGCACGGCCCGACTGGTTCCCTGCGGTCAGGGCAAACTGCGAAGCATGTTGATTGAAGCGGCTTGGATCATGATGAGAAGAGAAACGTGGGCGTCCGATTTTTATAATCGCATTCTGCGGCGAAGCGGCAAAAGTCAAAAAGCCATTGTCGCCCTGGCCCGCAAATTGGCGGTGATATTGTGGAAACTGCTGCTGGACAACCGGCGTTATATGTCCGATTACAGTCAGCCAGTGGAATTTGAGGCCTAAAACCTTTTCCGGCAAATTTGGGGAACTTTTGCGAGAGATGGTTTTGAGTCTGGCTCAAGGGGTTTTCAGGGATGGCCGTGGCTACGCATCTGTCCTGACCACGAGGACCTATTAAATTGACGGCTCTCTGAAATCGTTACTGAATCCGGTACTTGGTGCATAATGGCACGAATAGGAATGTGAGTGAAACACCCCCCTTTAGATTCATTAAAATCATTCACCAATGGCAAAGACTTAAGAGAAGAGGCCTTTAAAAATAAAAAACACAAACTTCATCGCTTTATACTTGACATCTGACCACATAGGGATGCGTAGGCCCTGGTTTAAAGAGCTACAAATATTGACAGAAAGATGGCGTCGGCATTATAACGTAATCAGGCTGCACAGTTTTAAATGATTAGATTGATGAATAAGCAGTTACAACCGGTGCCGAGAAACCGGATTATATTTTTAAATTTAATATGTTATACCTATATCCGTCCCACTAATTTATAGGGAAAAAAGAATTGAGAGAGCGGCCATGCCTCAACTGCGCATAGTCAAAAGCGTTAAAAAATGGGCTTTTGTGTCCCGCCTGTTGCCGGCGGCGGGAATAATAATTATCGCCGGCGCCGCCATGGCATATGGCCAGGCCATCCCGGCTACTCTGAACGCAGGCGCCACCTATACCAACGGCTCTTCCACCGGCGATGTCACGGCGACGCGATCTGTAACATGGACCAGCAACGCCAGCCCAAATTTTACGGTCAATTTTGACGGGGCCACCACCAATATCAACGGCAATCTGTCCATCGGCGCCATTGTCAATAACTGGAATGACGGCGCCCTTCCCACTCCCGCGACGGGAACAGTCTACGGCAACGTCACCCTGAATTTCAACGCCACGCAGTCAACAATTACCGGCAATGTGACCGATAACAGCATTTCTAATTTCACATCCTCGCTCAATGTTGGCGGCGGCGCCCTGACTGTTGGCGGCAACGTGGCCGCTACCGGCAGAAGCCTCAATGTATCCGTGGCCAGCGGCACGACGCTGCGGATTAACGGCAATCTCGGAGCCAATGCCAACATGCACGATATCACCGGCGGCACGTTGGGCGTCGGGGGGAATATAGAGGCGGGAAACAGCTTTAGCATTAACGGTGGAACCCTGATGGTCGGCGAGAACACCACCGGCATGAGCAGGGTTACGGTATCCAGCGTTGGCGGCGGGGCGCTAATTACCGCCTACAACACCGCAAGCAACCTGACTTTTAGCCAGGGCAATCGCCCCGGCATGACCATTGGCAGCAGCAACTTTGTTATTGCGACCGATAATGGAAACATAGCCTTTAATTATGCTTTTGGCGGCGACAGCGACCTGAATTTTACCGGCAACGGCGCATTGCGCGTGCAGGCCGCCGGCGTCGGCAAAGACTTGAACTTTAATGCCGGCGTCAATCTGAACACCGCCCTCACCAACAATGCGGCAACCTTAAGCAGCGCAGGCGGCAATGTGAACGTTGCCAGCGGCCAAGCCTTTACCTATACAGGCGGCATAAACGGCCTTACCGTCAGTGCCAACCAGGATGTTTCGTTTGGCGGCGCCACCACCATCACCCAGGCCAACAACGGCACCACCACCATCACCGCGAGCAATGGGGCGATCACCCATGCGGGAAACTACACCTATAACGGCGTTGACGGCAACCTGACGGAAGCGGCATATGGCGATCTTACTTTCGGCGCGAATACAACGATCACCTTCACCGGAACCGGCAACGCCGCGTTGACCTCCTCACACGGCAATATCGTTTTGGGCGACATGAGCATAACGGGCGGCGAGCTTGCGCTCAATTCGACCGACAATAGCGCGACTTCCCTGAGCGTGGGCGCCGACGGTAAATTGACGGCGGGCAATCTGCGAACGGGCAGTCTGGCCCTGACCGATGCCACCGCCGCCGCCGACATCGGCGTCTACGATGTCACGACCGCCGACAGCGCGATAACGCTGGCCGGCACCACCGCCGCCAACGTCGGCATCGATACCATCAACCTCGGTGCCGGCCGTACCCTCACGGTATCCGGCGCCGGCTCGTACAGCTTCACCACCCTGAACGTGCAGGGAGTGGGGGCCACCTACGACGGCAATCTCAGCGCCGACTCGGCGGCCACCGTGAACTTCGATATAACCGACGTCGATGCAAACGAAACCATGCTGAACGTCAAGGGAACCGCGAACCTCGCCAATATTTCCATTGCCCTTGAGGCCCAAAACGCCCTGACCCTGCTCGGCCTGGATGATGAATTCAATCTTATCAGTTCGCTCGGCGCTCTGACCGCCAACAACTACGACGGTACGCGAATATCCGACAGCCTTGGAAACACCTTTCTCTTGTCGGCGAACGCCAACATTCTTTCCGCCTACCTTCTCAATCCGAAAACGTTTGAAGAGATCATCCACGGCGCCTTCGAGGGAACCGGCAACAACAACAGCAATCTGGAAAACGGCGGAATCTACCTGGACCGGTTGACCGGGTTGGCCTTGTCCGGCGGCGTCGCCCTGGGTGTGGCGAATGACGTCGGCAAAGCCTTCACCCGCGCCATTCAGGCCGGCGGGGTGGGCAGCGTCACGTCCGCCCGTTCCACCCAGCAGTTCTTCGGCGCTTATTCCGCCTACGCCAACCAGGCGCTCTCCAACGACATGGCCCGCTTCCGCAAGCGCTGGCAGGGGCAAAACCGCTATTTCTTCGATACCCGCCTGTTCAGCGACCTCGGCGGCCTTTCGGCGGCCTCGGCTGGCGGTATCGCATCGGATTCCGGCCACGACTCGCCCTGTTACGGCGCGAGCGACAGCATCGCCTGCGGCCAGTCCCGCGTCTGGGCCGGCGGCTTCGGCACCTGGGCCAAGCAGGAATCCCGCAGCAATTTCGCCGGTTACAAGTATGATTCGCAAGGCGCGGTCCTGGGCTACGAGTACAGCGTCGGCAGCCTCAACCTCGGCCTCGCCGCCGCCTATTCGCGCGGCAACCTCAAGGTGGACGATCTCCGCTACAAAAATGAGGCCGATGTCCTCAACCTCGCCCTCTACGGCGCGTACATCCACGAATCCGGCTTCTACGCCGAAGGCGGTTTCGGCTACGGCCACGCCTGGAACGACTACAAAGTCCATTCCATCGCCACGCCGGGCGGCGTCAAGAAGGCGGAGCACGGTTCCGACGCTTTCACCGCCGACCTCGACCTCGGTTACATCGCCCGCCTGCCGCGGGACTTCAACCTAATCCCGTCGGTCGGCGTCGAGTACACCTACCTCCGGAACGGTAACTGGACCGAAAAAGTCAACAACGCCGCCCTCGTCGCCAACCGCTTCGATTCCGGCCACGACCACGGCGTGGACATTCCCGTGGGCCTCCGCTTCAATAAACTGTTCCGTTTCGGCCATGACGACGGCTTCATCGTCCCCGAGGTCCGCGCCGCCTACGTCTACGCCGCCGACAAGAACCGCCCGTCCGTCACCGCCGGTTTCGCCGGCGCTCCGGGCGGCGCGAAGATGGTTGGCGTCGACCCCGGCCGCAGCCACTGGCGCATTGGCGCGGGCCTGTCCGGCCGCGTCGACAGCCGCGTCGATTTCCGGATCGAATACGATTTCGAGACCCTTTCCGGCTATAAGGGCCACAACCTGAACGCCTCGGTGGGGTTGTCGTTCTGACCTGTTTGGCCGTTTGCCGGCGATGCCGGACAAAAAGTTGTTTTTCCGCCGCTCCCTCCTTGAATCCTGGATTCTCGGGCACTCATGACGAGTAACACCACAATTGTAGTGCAATCAGTACGTTGAGTGATATCGCTTCCTCGTCATGTATTGATAACGCATGACAGTGAGCCTTTGGGGAAAAGACCGCCGACTACGCCAAGATGCGCATAATCACCTCCCAGGGCATCAAGAACAGCCGCATTTTAGTGAATTTTTCGCCGGAAATGGCCGCCTATCTTACCGGAGCTTATGTCATGCCGTACCCCATGGCCGGGCTGAAGATCGACGAGCCCAACTCGGCCGCAAGCTGGCCCTGCACCATTCCATGGACAGCAACCGGGCCGGGGGCACGGCCAACATCATTTCTGTCAAGAGTTTGCTGGCCAGCGCCCCGGATATTCCCCCTCCTGAGGAGGTGGCCGCCAGCGGCCGGCAGTTCGAACAGCGCATAATGAACCCCTTCAGCCGAGCCATGGAGGCCCTGGAGAGCTTCATCAGCTGGGAATTCTGCAACCCCAAGGGCCAGCCCCTGGAAGACGGCCAACTCAGCGATTTCCGCTATCCGGTCTTCATCGACTGCGACATCAAATTCGAAATAAGATGCAGCCCAGCCTCCAGGCCAAACTAAAGGCCCTGGCCGCCGAACGGGGCCAGAGCCTGAACGATCTGATTCATACCGTTTTGTCCGGCTGGGCGGAGGACCGGCCCTGAAGCGGGCCGGCCATTTCGTTTCCATTCGCTGACTTCGATGCCCAAGGGCCGTGAGCAATTCGCTCACGGCCACCTTGAACGGCCGCGCCCCGGCCAGGAGAAATAGCGTCTGAGTCAGCAGGGCTTGTTCAGGCCCGTTTTTTTTATGATTGGCCCCCGCCGCTTTTTATTCCTCATTCTCAGGGTCGAACCGGGTGGCGTAGAGAGCGTAATAAGCGCCCTTTTTGGCCATCAGTTCCGCGTGCCGCCCTTGTTCGATTATCCGCCCATTATTGACCACCAGAATATTATCGGCATTTTGAATGGTGCTCAGGCGGTGGGCGATGACGATGACCGTCCGGTCTTTCATCAGATTGTCCAGGGCGGTCTGGACGACCTTTTCGGCCTGGTTGTCCAGGGCGCTGGTGGCCTCGTCGAGGATGACCAGGGGGGCATCCTTGATGAAGGCCCTGGCGATGGCGATGCGCTGCTTCTGTCCGCCGCTGAGGAGAATCCCCCTCTCGCCCACCAACGTCTCCAGGCCTTTTTCCGAATCTTTGACGAACTGATCCATGTTGGCGTTGCGCAGGGCCCGCCACATGTCGTCCTCGGTAGCCTCCAGGTTGCCGAGCAAGAGGTTGTCCCGGATGGTCCCGGAAAAAAGGATGTTGTCCTGGAAGACCATGGCTATGTTGCGCCGCAGGGATTGCAGGGTATAGTCCTTGATGTTGACCCCGTCGATCAGTATTTCCCCCTGCTCAATGTCGTACAGACGGGGCAAAAGGCTGCCGATGGTGGTTTTGCCGCCTCCGGAGTTGCCAACCATGGCCACGGTCTGCCCGACCTTGATTTTAAAGGAGACTTTGCGCAGCACCGGGGTTTCGGGGGCGTAGGCAAAGGAGACATTCCTGAATTCAATGCCGTTCTTTATGGTTTTAAGCTCGACCGCCCCGTCGTTGGATTTTATGATGGGCTGGATTTCCAGTATTTCATAGATTCTTTCAATGGCCAGAAAGGACTGCAGAACCCTCACGTAATTGCTGCCGATTGATTTCAACGGAGTATAGAGCATCATCATGGCCCCGATGAAGGCGATGAAGTTGCCCGGGGTGATGGCTTCGGTGACTACAAGGTTGCTGCCCAGGGCGATGACCAGGGCCAGCCCGATGGAACCGATGAAATGCAGCAGCGGAGAAAGCCAGCCGCCGCCCTGGGTCATTTTTATGGAGAGTCGGAACAGAAAATTGAGGCTCTTGGTGAACCTGGTCCGGAAGACGTCCTCCAGAGTGAAGGAGTTGATGATTTTATTGCCGCTGAAAGTCTCGTTGTAAATGGTAAGAAAGTAAGACGTGGCCCCGACGGTCTTGGTGGTGACCTCCCGAATTTTTTCCTTGACCCTCTTGGCCGGATATACGGCCAGCACAAAAATGCCCAAGGCCACGAAAGTCAACTGCCAGCAATTGTATAGCATCACCCCGACCAGGGCCAGGGAGGTGAAGAACTTGGTGAGGAAAAGCTTCAGGTTGGCGACCAGCCCGCCGGTGGCCAGGTCGGCGTCGTTGAAATAGCGCAGCAGGATTTCGCCCGAATTGCGCTGGTCGTAATAACCGGGGTCCATTGACAGGAGCTTGTCGTACAGGGTCCACTTGACCCCCAGGGATATTTTGCTGCCCACCCAGGTGTTGACATAGGTGGCGGCGTAGCTCAGGGCGCCTTGCACCAGGGTGAAGCCAATGATGATGGCCGGCAGCATCCGGGAGAATTCCACATCCTTGGCCACCAGCACATTGTCAGTGAGGGGCTTGAGAAAGGCGGCGATGGCCGCGTCCAGAAAACCCACGGGGATGGTCAGCAAAACCCCCAAAAGCCCTCTGAACCAATAGGGCTTTATGAAGGGCCACATGCGGCGGTAGTTAAATACGAACTGATTGTCTTTGAAAAATTTTATCATGGGTTTATGATCGCGGCGGAAACGTCTTATCGATCATCCTCCAGGGTCTTTAAGTATTTTAACTGGCGCCGGATCTCAGCCGCTTTGCACAAATAATGTTGTTTTCTCCGGCCCCAGGTTATTTTGGACAAAAGAAGGCATCGACGTAAGACAAATTTGAGGCCCTCACGCCATATGCCGTCGTTTTCCACCACCGCTCCGAAGGTTGCCAAGCCGGCGACGGCTTTTTCATGCCAACCGGGGTGGGCGGCGGCCAACCGCTCGATTGAAGCCAGGTCTCCGGCTCGCAGAGCGGCCAGAATGATGCCGGCGGCGGTGGCCAGCATCACCTTGGGCTGAGAATAGTTGAACCGGCTCTCTTTGAAGGCGTGAAAGTTCAGAAGAGCCAGGCCCCACTTCAAAAACCATTCGTCACGGACTCCGGCTCCGGTCCACACGCTGCCGCAGTGACGGCAGTAGACGCCCATGACTTCGTCGAGGCAGCCGATTCCGCCCATTTCAGCGTGCATCAGATGCAGGGCGTAATCGCCCGGCTGCAACTCGTTGCTGGTGATGATGGCCAGTTCGGGGTCGTCTTGCGTGAATCGCCAGCGGTAAACTACGGCATTGGTTTGGATAAAATTGCGCTTCAACAGATCGTTAAGGGTTAGGGACAGTCTGTCAAACCTGGTAGCGGCGTCGGGGAAGATGCCGCTCACCGTTCCTTCAGGCTCGTTTAGGACGGCTACGGGGTGGAAACAGAGGGAGTAATCCGGATGAGCTTCCAGGAAATCGACCTGTTTTTGCAGCTTGCCGCTGTCCGTCCAATAATCGTCGCCTTCGCAGAGGGCCAGGTATTTGGAGTTGACGCGCCGGAACAAGTCGAGGGTGTTGTTGCCTGGTCCGAGGTTCCGGTCCCGCAGAACGGCTTGGAGGCGGTCCGGGTATTTTTCGGCGTATTGCCGCACCAGGTCGGCGGTGCCGTCGGTGGAGGCGTCGTCGCCGATCAGCACTATGAATTGGAAATCGGTCCGCTGCCGGACAAACCCTTCCAAGGTGCGGCCGATGTAGGGTGCGTGGTTGTAAGTGGTGCAGATGACGGTTAAAAGGTTGGGGCCGGGTTCGGCCTGGCTCTCAGTCATGGGGAAACCCCCTTTCCAAAGTCCGGGCACCGAAGAGACTTTTCAGACCAGATCGTATTCGCCCAAAAGCGGCTTCAGCCGCTGCCGGTCGTTGAACATCAGCACATCAATGATCGACAGACCCGGCACGAAGTCGTCCTGGAACTGCGGATAGGGAACCTGGCGCATTTTGATGAATTTCAGGACCATTTTTTCGGCCCGGAAACTTTCTTCCCGGTACAGTTCCCGGCCGCCGATCGCGTTGAGATAAATTTTGGTGCCCAGGCGCCGGCAGATATCGATAATCCGGTCCTGGGCCTTCAATTCATTGTTCTTTTCCATTTCCGACGACCGCGTCAGCCTGGAAGAAATCCCCATATATTCGAACATTCGGATAAAATGGTGTTCCAAAAATCGGGCCAGGTTGCTTTCGGGATAGTTGATGATCTCCTCCGCCACCGGAAAAAAATCATTGAAATGCGGCGCTTTGGCGTAGCATTGGCCGATGGTTCTCAGCAATTTTTGTTTTTCCCGGGGGTCATCGGAAATATGGGTTTCGCAGATCAGCTTGTTCTGGGAGACGCCTACCAGCGGCAGGGTAAACAGGTGGGCCCGGCCGTCAAGCAGGATGTTGTTGCGGTTGATCCAGCCCTTTTTTATAAAATTGACGTCGTCAAGAAGCACAAAAACATCCGCAGCTCCGGCCATCTGCCAATAACCCAGATAAGGAAACAGGTAAGGCTGCATAATCGACGTAATGGTCATGCGGGTCTCCTTATTCCGGCGTCGTCGGTCTTACCCCTGTCGGATGATTTCGGATATCAGTTCAACATTCTGATCCGACAGTTCGGGGTAAATCGGCAGGCACAGCACTCGTTTCGCCGCCTGGGTGGCCACGGGAAGGTTGCTTCTCTGGGCCGACGGCAACCCGCGATACACGGAAAAATCGGAAATGAGCGGATAAAAATAGCGCCGCGGGTGGATACCTCGCTCTTTCAGGCGATGATAGAGTTTATCTCGGCTTAAGGGATATTCGGGGTCCACCAATATGGGGAAATAGGCGTAGTTGTGGCAATCGCCCTCCGGGTGGTCCAGGCAGCGGACGCCGGCCACCTCGGCCAGCCGCTCGCGATAAAGTCCATCAATGACTTGGCGTCGGGCTATAAATTGATCGACATGCTTTAACTGCACCAGACCCAGGGCGGCGCAGACCTCGTTCATTTTGCCGTTGGTCCCCGAAGCCGTGACCGTGGTTTCGTCGACAATGCCGAAATTTTTAAGTCGATCCACCCGCTGCTTGGTCTTGGCATCCGGGGAGATTATGGCCCCGCCTTCCAGAGTATTGAAGACCTTGGTGGCGTGAAAACTCAAAACCGACATGTCGCCGGCGGCCAGGAGACTTTCTTGGCCGCACCGCACCCCGAAAGCATGGGCCGCGTCATAGAGCACTTTGAGATCGTAATTGTCGGCAATGGCGTCGATTTGCGTTGTTTCGCAGGGGGTGCCGTAGCAGTGCACCGGCAACACGGCCGTGGTTTGAGGGGTGATGGCCGCTTCGATCTGCCGGGGATCGAGATTCAGGGTGAGGGGATCAATGTCCACGAAGACCGGCTTGATGTTGTTCCACCACAGAGCGTGGGAGGCGGCCACAAAGGAAAAGGGGGTGGTTATGACCTCCCCCGACAGCCGCAGGGCCTGAATGGCGGTGATCAGGGCCGCTGTGCCGTTGTTGAACAGAGAAATGTGGTCCACCCCCGCCAGCCAGGAGGTCAGTTCCGCCTCCAGCTGTTGATGAAAGGGACCGCCGTTGGTCAGAATTTTGCTGTCCCAGATGCGCTCGAGGTAGGGCAGAAACTCTTCCAGAGGAGGCATGGCCGGTTTGGTGACCAGAATTGGCTTGGACATTGGGCCCTCTCCTTATTCCTTAGAATTTTAATTCGCGGTTAACAAAAAATTAAAGCCTCAATTTTGAGGCTCCGTTACACTAGGGCCTGTTAACACTAACGGAATGCTTCAATGGTCAATGCAAAAAGGATGAAGGCCGTATAAATGACGTCCAGCTTGTCATACCGCGTAAAAACACGCCGAAACCCTTTAAGCCGCCTGAAGCACCTTTCTACTTCATTGCGTCTCTTGTATAGCTCTTTGTCGTAATCCCATGGTACCCGCCGATTCCGCTTTGGCGGTACCACAGGGGTTAGGCCAAGACTAACAACCAGGCGGCGGCTCTCGTCACCTTCATAGGCGCGATCCATGAGTACGAATTTAGCTTCAGGCGGCAATGTCCCGTTGGCCAGCAACCATCGACCTATCGGAGCATCATGCTCGTTACCTCCAGAAAGGCAAAATGTCACAACTGTTTCGGCATTCGCGGCAACCAAATGAACCTTTGTTGTCCAGCCTCCTCTGGACTTACCGATGGCTTGAGGGCCTTTTTTTTAAGAGCCCCAGTTCCATCAGGATGGACCTTCACGCTGGTGCTGTCCAGCGAAAGAACCTTTACGTCAACCGCTACGAACTGCATTTGCTGCATAAGGATAAACACTTCGTCCAGCACACTGTTTTTCGCCCAGCGATTCCATCTTGTATAAATTGTGTGCCAATTGCCAAAGTATTTCGGAAGGCCACGCCATTTGCAGCCATGCTCCATTACATACAGTATGGCGTTGAGAACTGTCAGGTTTGATAGGCTCACATTCCCACGTTGGCGCGGGAAGCACTTCTCAATTTGTTTGTATTGTTCAGCTGTAAGTTCCATTCCTGCATTATAACAGATTTTTTCAAAATAGTGTTAACAGGCCCTAAGGACATCTATATTTTAGCAACGACCACTTAAACCTAAGCAGACGATATCATTTATGGTCAGTCGTTGTCAATAACGAAAGCTTCAGGCTGTCCCGGAACCTTCGAACGTTTATAAATCATCTTGACAACCGGACACGGGAGCGGATAGTATTTCGTTTTACCCTGACAAGCGTGTTTGACACTTTGAAGCTCGACTGGTTCGGGCTGGCCGCGATGTGGGTGTAAGCTGATTTGTAATAATGAGGCGATTTATGGGCAATCTTGCAAAAATTAGGCGAAAAATTTTCGCCATAAAAAAGGACGAAATCTATAAATTTGTGACTTTTTTGGGGCTGACATTTAAAATTAAAAGAAAGAACAAAAAATTTCACAAGGAAACCGAAAAAGCTCGACTGATTCAGAACACGTATGACTTGGAGCCCCTGAGATCGGCCCGGCGGTTAATCGTATTTTTAATCCCTTTTCACGACAAAACGCCATACAGCCTGTCGCCGATCCTCAGCCTGTGCCAGTTGACCAGAGAAGTGATGAAAGATTGCCACTGCCTGCTGGCCACCATGCCCGGCCAATTCACCTATGCCGTCAGCGAGCACCAGGACGACGAACCGATTTACCGCTGGGAACAGATAATGGAACACTGTTCTCAGGCGGCGGCTTTGTATCTGCACCTTACCGAGCCTTGCGCCCCGGATTTTTACAGGGAATTACGGGACCACGAAATCAGGTTTCTGCGGGCTCTTCCCAATCTGCATCTTAATATTCTGCACCTGCACGACCATTTGATGCCCCAGCTTGAATATCTGAAGGATTGGCCCAGCCTCACCGACAACATAACCCTGTCTACCGGCGTGCCTGAACACGCCACCCAGGAGACCTGCGACCGGGCCGGCCTGCCGCTGTATCCTATCCACTCCTTTCTGGCCCGCATAACCCGTGCGCCCCAGAGAGATTTTGCGGCCAAACGCAAGGTGATTCTTTATTCATGGGAACACCACCCGATGAAAGACCGCGTTTTGCAGCATCTGCGTGAAAACCTGCCGGATTATGAATTGAGGGAGCTTCACTGCTCGCCCCGTGAGGATTTTTTGAACGCTCTGGCCGAAGCCCGGTTTTGTCTGAATTTCGGCCGGGACATCGACAATTATTATATTCAGCCCTATATCGCCCAGAGCATAGGCTTGACCGTTTATAACGAATTTATTTTCGGCGATGCCGCGTTCCAGTCCCTTCCGTTTGTCTATGAAACCTGCCATCAAATGGTCAGGAAACTGGCCGACGACATCAATCGGGTCTGCCGGATCCGGGGGGAATATGAGAGCGTGTCGGCCAGAGTACGTGGATACTTCGAGCGGCGCACCAAACGGGAAGGCCAGGTTGAGGCCTTGGAAGCTTTTTATCGAAGCGAGCCGGCCCTTATTCCGCGAGAGAAAAAATATGTGAAAAAGGAGCTGTTCAGCCCCGACGATTATTCCGTAGCGGTTACGCACGCCGATTCGCCTTCGCCCCCGGCCGGGGGCGAACCGCTTTTGACGGCCATAGTTTTCACTTATAACCACCGGAACTCCATCGGCAGGTGCCTGGAGAGTCTGGTAAACCAAACAACTGGTTATCGTTACGAAATTCATGTCTGGGACGACTGCTCCATCGACGGCACTTCCGATATCTGCGTCCGCTACGCCAGGAAGCACCCCGATAAAATCAAGCTGGTGGTGCAAAAGGAAAACACTTTTACCAAGCCGGACTTGGAGTTGCAGTCCTACGCTGCCATCCGGCAGGTGGCGTCTAAATACTTTTGCTATATAGATGGGGACGATTGTTGGTGTGACGAGAACAAGGTTCAGATCGCCCTGGATTTTCTGGAAAATCACCCCGAGTATATCGGTTTCGCCCACGATACCCTGCAAATCGATCAGGGCGCGGGCACCTGTCTGTCTTATGTCCATGAGGTTAATGGGTATAAGGTTGAAAATCCGGTGACTTTGAGCGCTGAAGCTCCATTTTTCCTGAGTTCCTCAAGAGTGTTCAGAAACAGCGATTTCGCCAAACTGAAAATACTGCCGATCGATTATAAACAATATTACTACCACCTGGCCCAGGGCCCGATATATTATTATGATAAGATCATGGCCTGTTACGTGATCGGCGAAAACAACACCTTCGCCAACCTGGGCCTTACAATCAGGGATCTCAACAGCATGTTCCCCCATAAGCTGGCCCGGATGTTCAACTTTCAGCAGGATGACTTCTGCACCACCCTGCTGAAAAAATACGACACGACCAATCTCATCAGTGATCAACGTTATAACCGCCTGGGCCGGTACAAAAAAATATTCGGGGTCAGGCTGGGCTGGGCTATTTGGTTTTTTATTACTTTTGTACCAAAATTCGGTCCGGCTTGCCTCTCCGAGAATTATGTTTATTCGCGCCGGATCGTCAAAAAACGGGCGGACCGAAGAGTCTCCTGATTTTCAATATGCCGGACAATTGCGGTTATGGTACACTTGCCCGGGGCGCTGTTCGCGGATCGTTGTTAAATGAGTTAAAGCGGAGATGATCATGCTGTTTGACTGGTTAAAAAAACATTCAAGTTGCTGTTTTCTTGAGTATGGAGGCATCCATTTCGTTCCCCACGCGAAGGTCTGACCTTGCTGTTCCCTGGGAGATTACAACTTTGAGCTTTTTTCTGCGTTGAATTTGCCGGTAGCTTTCGATGTCGAGAAATACATCGATCATATTAATGAAGTCAAAAAAGTGAACTGTTCGGAAGACCCGCTTGGCCTATGTCGCTTTAAGAACTGAGCCCATGCCCTTCCGGCTTCTAAAACAGAGCTTAGCTTGATCATTAATCAGGAATATATTTTCAGCCAAAACAACCTCGCTGAAAATGAAATTGATGGGTTTATTGAAATAAAGGACAGAGCGGTGAGAAAAGACTGTTTCGAACCTATCTGCCCGGTAGCTGAAACTTCATAACCAGCCGAAACCCCAAAAGGATTTTTTGATAATGAAGAAGTCGGACTTTTTGACAAAATTCAAACAACTGGTGAAATCGTCCGTGCCCTACTGCTGCCCGGACAGCAAAAATGATTATATCCCGGATTTTACGCGGCCGGTTCAGGTGGAGACCTCGTTTTGGCGGAATCTGCACACGGCTTTCAAGGCCAAGCAGGCCATGGGCAGGCTCGATCTTCAGGGGCTGGAGTGGACTTACAATCAGCTCGGAGACGAATATTCCCGGGAAATGATGCTGAAAGTTCTGGTCTACAATCTTTTTGACCAGATTAAGCTGAGATTCCCCCTCTATTATGCCCACAGTCTGGCCATCTGCGGTGACTATGAAAAACAGATGATCACTGATGATGAAGAAATCAAACTCTGGATGGATCTTATTATCCTGAAAAAGTGTGACCTGAGTTTTCTGGGTTATGACATCACCATGTGGCTAAATACCATGGGCGTTTTTCTCAGCTTTATCAATGAGCAGTATCGCTACCGAGACATAGTGCGAGTCGAACCGGGCGATTGGGTCGTCGATGGCGGGGCCTGCTACGGCGACACGGCTCTTTATTTCGCCGCGAGAACTGGGGCCCGGGTTTTCTCTTTTGAATTTACGGATGAAAACCTGGATATTTTTCGGAAAAACATGGCTCTCAACCCCGGTTACGCAGAGCAGGTCACCATCGTGGAAAAACCGCTGTTCGAAAAAAGCGGGGATAAACTTTACGCCGTTTCCAACGGTCCCGGCACCTCGGTGACTGAAATGCCCAAGGACGGCGCCAAAGAACTTGAAGCCATTTCCATTGACGATTTTGTCGAGCAGAACAATATTGAAAAAATTGACTTCATTAAACTAGACGTCGAGTGCAGCGAAATGCCGGTGCTCAAAGGGGCGACCAGGACCATCCGCAGGTTCAAGCCCAAGCTGGCCATCTGCGTCTATCATAAACACGACGACCTGTGGACCATCCCTCAATTTATAAAAGAACTGGAGCCCGCATACCGGCTCTATCTGGATCACCACACCATCACTTTCACTGAAACGCTGGTTTACGCGAAAATATGATTATGAAGGGTTAATAACAATGTTCAAGTGGCAAAAAAAAGGGCGCATCTTCGTACCGGACAATCATCACCCCTGGATGTACAGCCATGCTCAATGCCCCTTTGCCCTGGGTTTCAATGACTTTGTCAGGGTATACTTCGCCACCCGGGAAAATTATCAAAATGGGCAATGCCGGGCTTACGGCGGCTTCGTGGATTTGGCTGAGGACGACTTGAGCCGCATCATCCGTATCTCCCCCAGGCCGCTGATGGATCTTGGAGGCTTGGGCGAGTTCGACGAATTTGGTTCCATGCCCATCAGCGTGGTCCGGCACAACGGCGAGTATCTGCTTTATTACGTCGGCTGGTCTCGCGGGAGCAGCGTGCCCTACGACTGGGAAATAGGCTTGGCCAAAAGTGAGGACGGCGAAAGGTTCACCAAGGTCGGCAAAGGGCCGCTCCTGGGCCCGACTCTTTACGAGCCCTATTTGAATTCCACCCCGGTGGTTTACAAGCTGGGCGAAAACAACTGGCATATGTTTTATCACACCGGGTTGCAGTGGATAAGGGAAGGAGACAAGCTGGAGTCACAGTACGCCATCAAGCACGCCGTCTCGGCCGACGGGCTGACCTGGAATCGCAACACGGCCCAAGTCATCCCCTTTAAGGTGGAAAACGAGTGCCAGACCACTCCGGCCATAATGGAGCTGAACGGCCGGTATCACATGTTCTTCTGTTACCGCCACGGGCTTGATTTCAGATATACCCGGGAAAAGGCTTACCGCATCGGCTATGCCTCATCGGATGATTTGGTCAATTGGAGCCGAGACGATTCAAAGGCCGGCATCGACGTCTCTGAATCAGGCTGGGACAGCGAAATGATCGAATATCCGCATATCACGAGAATTGGCGGCAAACACATAATGTTTTATTGCGGCAACCACTTCGGCCAAGAAGGCTTCGGCTACGCCGAATTGGAAATGTCGGGCATAGCCGGGGAGTCAAAAAATGAAAGTCGCTGATTATATAGCCCACTTTTTGAGCCAAAACGGGGTTGACTCCATTTTTGGCTATATCGGCGGCTTTAATGCCGATGTTATTGATGCGGTTTACAGGAATAAAAAGCAAAAATTTATTCTGAACTACCACGAACAGGCCTCCGCTTTCGCGGCCAATGCTTTTGCGATGGTCAGGCAAGACATATCTGTGGCTATCGCCTCAGGCGCGCCAAGTTGCTGTAATTTAATCCCAGGCATAGTCAACGCTTTTTTTGATTCCATTCCCTGCCTGTTCATTGCCGGAAGCGTTCACACCAAGGCGGTCAGGGAATCCGAAATGATCCGGCAGAACGCGTTTGAAGAAATAGATCTGACCTCTCTGGTTCACGGCATCAGCAAATTAGTCGCTAAAGTGCACAACCCGGAGGACATAAAGTACTATCTGGGAAAAGCCCTGTATCTGGCCCGGGAAGGCCGCCCAGGGCCGGCGGTGCTGGACATACCCTATGATGTGGCCCGGGCCCAGGTGGACCCTGAAGAGCTGTCCGGTTTTACCCCGCCTGAACCGGAGGCCTACGACCGGATCGATACGGATCGCGTCGTGGATTTATTGAGAACGGCTAAAAAACCCCTGCTGCTTCTGGGCGGCGGAGCCAGAAGCGCCGAAGCCCGGAGGTTGATCGCGGATTTCCTGGCCCGCGCGCCCATCCCGGCGGTGGCCTCATTGTGCGGCCTGGATTCCCTGTCCCACGACCACCCCTGTTTCATCGGCTATATCGGACATTACGGCAACCGTTACGCCAACTTCGCCCTGGCCAATTGCGACTGCCTGATCATTTTGGGTTCCCGGTTGGACGAGCGGCAGATTGCCGGCGATCAGGCCCGGTTCGCGCCGGGAGCGACCACTATCCGGGTGGATGTCGACCGGGTCGAACTGGGCCGGAAAATTCCGGAACACCTGAGCATCTATTCCAGTGTGGAAAATTTTCTGACCAGACTCCTGACCGCCGAAATCGGCGGTCAGGACTACGCCAGGTGGCGTGAAGTCATTGCCGGCTGGGAAAAAAGATACCCGCCTTGCACCCCCGATCTTAAGGAAGTCGACGCCAACGGCTTTCTGCGTGGTCTTTCCGATTATCTGCCGGAAGACGCGGTGATCTGCGCTGATGTCGGCCAGAACCAGATGTCCGTGGCCCAGTCGCTACGTCTGACCGGAAACCAAAAACTGCTGAATTCCTCAGGCTACGGTTCGATGGGCTTTTCCCTGCCTGCGGCGGTGGGCGCGGCTTATGCCCGACCGGGAACGCTCGTCCTGTCCATAAACGGCGACGGCGGGCTGCAGATGAACATCCAGGAACTGCAAACTCTGGTCAGGGACAACCTGCCGGTTAAAGTCGTTGTTCTGAACAACCACAGCCTGGGCATGATTCGCCGGCTGCAGGAAAGAATTTTTGACGGCCGCACCGTGGCTTCCATCGATGGTTACAGCGTCCCGGACTACGCCGCCGTGGCTGCGGCCTACGGTCTGGACTATTTTAAGATCAATTCTGCGGACCAGTTCAGCCTGGCCGAAAAATTCCTCGCCCGTCCCGGGCCGGCTCTGATGGAAGTGTTTTTGCCCACAAATATGATGAACAACCCGGAACCAGGAGTGGCTCTGGACCGCCAAATTCCTCTCTTATCAGACGAGGAGAATGAGTTGATCAAACAGGAAAGCTCATTTTAAACCGAAACCCAATGCTTCCGTCAGCGGTATTTCCGGGTAGCAGAAAAGGAGAAAAACGGTGTCTGAAAGCATACTGACGGCGGTAATATTCACCTATAACCGCCAGGGGTCCATAGCTCAATGCATCGAGTCCGTGGTGCACCAAAAGACATGACCGCTTGCGCCTCTTCAAAAAGATATTCGGAATCAGGCTGGGTTGGACTTTATGGTTTTTCTTCACTTTCGTGCCTAAATACGGCCTTGAATCCATGAATATAAATTATGTCTACTCCCGCGAAAAAATAAAGGAAAGCACAGATAACCGAGTAAAGTGCCTTTTGGGATTGGAATAAAAACCGCCCTTGTCGACCGACGGTCAAAACAATCAATTGCTCGGGGCACCCCCCTTTTTACTCGACGAAAAGAACAGGAAAAATAATTTTGAACTTGACCATCCTTGTTTCCGGCGCGTCCGGCATCGTCGGCTACGGCATCTTGAAGTCTCTAAGGCGGAACTGTCCGGAGGCTCGTTTAATCGGGGCCACTATATACGAGCGGTCGGCGGCCCCGGCTTTTGCCGATGTCTTTGAAAAAGCCCCTCCGACAGGATCCGGGGACTATTGGCCCTGGCTGGAGGAAGTCATTGCCCGTCATCGGGTGGACCTGATCATTCCCGGCATTGAAGCCGATGTGGCGGCCTGGAACGCCCATAGGCCGGGAATTGCCCGGACTGGGGCGGCGGCGGTGCTGAACAATCCTGAACTGATCGAATTGTGCGCCGACAAATGGCTGTTTTACGAACGGCTGGAACAACACCATTCTCCCTACGCCATCCCCACCAGTCTGGAACTCGACGACAGCGAACTGCGGTTCCCGCTACTGTTGAAACCGCGGCGGGGATCGGCCTCCAGAGGCATCGTGGTGGCCGAGGATCGGGCCGGGTTGGAGGCCCACCGGCCGGACATTGGTGCCCGGTTGATGGTCCAGCCGGTTATCGGCCTGGCCGATGAGGAATACACCGTCTCGGCCTTTTTCGACCATGACGGACGCCTGTACGCCCATATGGGCCTGCAAAGGAAATTATCCCGGGAAGGTTTCACGGAAACGGCCCGGACGGTCGAAATTGAAGACATGGCTCAGGCTCTGACGGAACTGGCCGCGGTTTTTCGGCCGGTGGGGCCGACCAACTTTCAGTTCCGGCGGGATGGACGCCAGTTGAAGCTTTTGGAAATCAATCCGCGAATTTCCTCGGCCACCTCCATCCGAACTTCTTTCGGCTACAACGAAAGCGCTATGAGCGTCGACTATTTTCTGCACGGCCGGCCACCGGTTCAGCCCCCCCTGAAATCCGGCCACGCGGTGAGATATATTGAGGACCTGATTTTCTATGATAGCCCTGATCTCTGACATCCACGGCAACTACTCCGCATTGCAAGAGGTTTTGCGGGAAATAGACCGCCTGGGGGTCAAAGATGTTTACTGCCTGGGGGACGTGGTCGGGTACTATACGGAAGTCAACGAATGCTGTGAGGAACTGCGGCGACGGAACATCCAGACCGTAATGGGCAACCACGACTGGTATTTAGCCGCCCGCAGCTTCTGCCCCCGCTCCCGCAGCGTCAACGACTGCTTGAAATACCAGCGAGGGATAATAACCCGGAGCAATTTTGATTGGATATCCGGGCGGCCGCTTTTTTTTCGGGTGGGGGATTTGTCCCTGTTGCACGGTGGATGGACCAACCCTATCGACGAATATCTGGAGCCCACGGAGGAATATTTCTCCCGGATCGACGGCCGCTTTTTCGCCTCCGGGCATGTCCACCGACAGGTCATCCGACATTTCGGCGATCAAACCTACTGCAATCCCGGCTCAGTCGGCCAGCCCCGGGACGGCGACCCCCGGGCGGCCTTTGCCACCTTTGACGGCGTCGCCTTCCAGTCCCACCGGGTCGAATATGACATCGACCGAGTGACCCGGTTAATGGAGAGAGCCGGCTTTTCCGGATATTATTACGACTGTCTTAAGACCGGGGCCAAGAATCTGGGCTGGGTCGCCGCCGACAAGGCGGACGGTTGAATCCGCTGGTTAGCCCGAATATTTCATTATTATGGTGAAAAAAGAATCGACGGAGCCTCTAAATCGTGTAAAATCAAGTTGATACACAAGATACACGAGGAGATCCGTCGATGACAAATTGTACCAAAGAAAGTTTTGAATTTCCAGGGCTAAAGCGCCGCATAATTGAGGCTGGATTTGACGGTGGAGAAGTGAGCAGTGACGGTGGCGCATTGCTGCTTCGCGATGTTGACCGCCGAATAGGCCTTTTGGACGATGCAGCCAGTCGCCTGGAGGATCCCCGTGATCCTTTTCGTATTCAGCATTCCCTTAAATCCTTATTGAAACAGCGTGTTTATGGTCTGGCTCTGGCCTATGAGGACCTCAATGACCATCAATGCCTGCGCCATGATACGCTTTTGCAGACTGCCCTTGATCGTGATGAGGTTCTGGCCTCCAGCCCACACTCTGCCGTATGGAGAACCGGGATCATCATCGTGACAGCGCCATAGCCATCCACCAGGCCATGGTGGACAGTTTCATCGCCTCGTTTGACCATCCGCCCCAAGAACTGACATTGGACTTTGACGCCACTGATGACCCAATACATGGCCAGCAGGAAAAGCGTTTTTTCCATGGTTACTACGACCACTATTGTTTTCTGCCACTGTTCGTCTTTTGCGGCCGACAACTCTTGGTGGCCTATCTGCGCTCATCCCAATGCGACGGCGCAAAACATGCCTGGGGCATATTATCGTTGTTAGTCAAACGGTTTCGTCAAGTCTGGCCGGCTGTGAAAATAATTTTTCGTGGCGACAGCGGATTCTGTCGTCACCGTATGCTTTCGTGGTGCGATCAAAACCAGGTCGGCTATTGTGTGGGTTTGCCTAAAAATAAGCGCCTTAATCGCTTGGCGGAACAGTGGCCGGCAGAGATGGCGGTTGATTATGACCGTTGCGGCGACAAGCAGCGGGACTTTATGAGCTTTCAATCTGCCGCCGGAACCTGGAAGCGTCCCCGCCGAGTGATCGCCAGGCTCGAATATGGAAACAAAGGCGAGGACCAGCGTTACATCGTCACCAACCTGCCCGGAGATAGCCGCTGGCTCTATGAAGACCTTTACTGCCTGCATTCCCGGCACTCCATAACGAGCAGTGCAAATTAAGCTTGTCACAAAGGGCGCATTATGCTAAATAGAAGAGAAACATCAAGTCGCCATCCAATCATGGCCTAGATAATGCTGCATCGGTGACCGGTATAAAGTGTTTATCGGCATTGCTGGCCACAAGTTTTATTTCAATTTTAGTCGATTGGCATCGTTATGATTTTCGTACACATAACGATGATTTTTACATCCTAAAAATCACTAACTCTCTAATTTTACAACTATTAACTCCTACCATCGTTATGATAATCCGGGAATGCAGGTTAAAATAGGGGCGGTGGTGCTCAGGAACACCAGACGTATCAGAATCTTTTTATCCTCAGCATATCCCCACCAGCAATTGTTTAAACAAGTGGTTCAACGACTGGCCCCCGTCGCTTAAATTTCAGCGCTATCTTCAGTTCCTTCCCGGCGCTGAGGGATTACTGCGCTTTCAATACACTAAAAGCTGCCATCTTCGACGACAATGTTCCCATCCAGGCCAATAACACTTCGATTCTCATCACCAAAACACCACCACCGCGCCAAGCACAGCTTAAAACTGTCTCTTCACCTTCATCCTGGATCGTCATGAAATATTCGGGTTAAAGGGGGGATAGGGTGTGGCGTTGACATGGCATCTCCTGGAAAAAAAAGAGAGGAAGGCGAACCTCCCTCTCTGTAAACTTACTATGTCGGCAACCCCTTATCCGCTTATCGGGGGACCAGCGACGGGCATTAATATTAAATAATATTACACACCCACGGATTAGTCAAGTAAAGTGGTCCCCATTGTCTAGACAAAAATGAGGCGATTTTAAGCTCTAAAAAATTAAGCCGCGCAGCGCCGGGACTGAAAAAAATTTTCTTCCTTATGGGCAGACCCCCTGATGGTATTTTGCCCAGGGCGTTTGATAGGCCAAAGCCTGATGCGGCCGGTCTTTATTGTAGAACCTGAAGTAGTTGCTCAAGCCCTCTTTGGCGTCTTTAACACTTTGATAATCCTTAAGATATACCTCCTCATACTTGACACTGCGCCAAAGGCGCTCCACCATGATGTTGTCAAAGGCCCGTCCACGACCGTCGAGGCTGATTTTAACGTCCGCTCCTTTCAGCGTTCCCAGGAAATCAGCGCTGGTAAATTGACTGCCCTGGTCGGTGTTGAAGATTTCTGGTTGCCCTTGGTTTAAGGCCGTATTCAATGCTTCCACACAAAAATCAGCCTCCAGGGTTGTCGATAAACGCCAGCAAATCACATAACGGCTATACCAGTCCAGAACCACCACCAAATAGACAAAGCCCTTGGAAAGACGAATATAGGTGATATCCGATGCCCAGACCTGGTCGGGCTTGCTGATCGTCAGGCCTCGTAGAAGATATGGGTGCTTTTCGCTCCACTTCTCGGGGCGGCTTAAACGAGGCTTGGGATAGATCGCCTCTAAACCCATCGTTTTCATTAAACGCCAAACTCGTTTGATATTAACGTCTTCGCCTCTTTCCCTCAAATAGTTCCAAATGCGGCGACGCCCGTAAAATGGGCACTGCGTAAACTTTTCATCAATCAGGCGCATCAGCCGGATATTTTCTTCATCCTCCGGGACCGGCTGATAATAAAGGCTTGAACGAGATAGACCCAGTAGCTGGCATTGCCTCATTACGCTGATCTGGCGATGCCCAAAATCTATCTTAGACCGTTTATCAACAAGATCACAAACCAGATTTTTTTTTCAACCAGTCCAGCTCCACTTTCAACTGGCCGATCTCCTGGTATAGACGTGACTGCAATGCCTCCGCCTCTTTGTCTTTGGGGTCTGTCTTCCCTGATAAAAGCCCTGGAAGGCCTTCCTGGGCCTGTTTTTTCCATCTGGCTATCACGGTCGGGTGGACTCCGTATTCACTGGACAGCTCTGACATGGTTCGATCACCGCGAAGAGC
>JAVIWB010003449.1:0-48082 GCA_031893035.1 Dermolepida albohirtum | reverse complement strand
AAAATGTGGTTCCTTAGGTGTCTGCTCCATCATCCGCCACAATAAGTAGATGGGTAAATGAATTTAAACGTGGTAGAACAAGCTGTGTTGATGAAGCGCGCTCTGAAGCACCCAAAATCGTGACTTCTAAGGAAATGATTATAAAAATCCATAATATTATTACGCCAGATCGACGACTCAAAGTGAGAGAGATAGCAGACATGGCAAACATTTCAACAGAACGCGTACACCACATTTTAACGAAAGAATTGGGCTTTTCCAAGCTTTCGGCAAGATGGGTGCCGCGATTGCTTACGACTCACTACTTGTCAATCTACCCGCGTATACTACTGTATTATGAACCAGTTATATTCCGAATGCCAAAGTTTTGTTTACATAAATTATAAGGACTATCAAACACGTATTCGACAGATATATTTTCGTGCACTTCGTAAACCTTTTTGTGGTTACCTACTGTACATAAATGAAATACTAATTATATAGAATCCTGCGCACCACTTTTTCCTCATACACGATAACGTGCGATCCTATGTCGCTCAAATCGTACGGACATATCTAACTGAGGATAATATCCTACAAAAAACATGACCAGCACGTAGCCTGGATTTAAACCAAATAGAACACGTATGAGATATGGTCAATAGAAGAATTAAAAACTGTGTTCCTGCTCTCAGAATACTGGATCAACTGAGAACGGCCATTGTGTTAGTGGAAAAAATATTTCACAAAACGACATAGAGCTAATTCAAGGCATGTTTAGAAGTATTTGATTATCCAAACTCGTGGAGGCAACACTTGATATTAATATTTAATGGTCCATTTAATAATTTTTTTTCCTCGGTATTACCTTTTTTATGCTGTTTTATAATTAATCACATTTTATTTTATTTTACGTTTTATTAATAAAACAATAAATTATTCATTCAAGAATCTCTTTATATTAATACAAAACATACAGATTTTTCATGCCGGCGATGTAATTTAACTCAAATATAAAAACTACGTTAGCATGTAGAGTATCTAATTTAGTATTAACTACTTTCAACTAGATTACTTGCCCGAACTTGCCTCAGGTAAGTAGTGGAAATTAATTCAATAACGTTATGGGATGTATCGATGAACCGGAAAAGTAGCTTCAATAGAATTATAACTTTGTACGTTGCTTCTCAACTTTGAAATTGTGTTTAGTAATGTTATAAAGGAAGACTTGCTGGCATAATACTTGTCCGTATTCATTAATATTCATCTTTCATGTAGATTTTTTTTCTTTACGCTCCTGAAACCTTTACAAACTATATTTCCGTTAACTGCAAAAATGAATCGATATTTGAAGACCTCGCTTCATTTATTATTATATAATAATAAAAATATATTTTGACGTTACATGGCTAGTTTTAAATCATTCTTTTTATCTCTGAATTAAATAAAACACTTAACCGTTAGCAATATCAAATAATAAACTGCAAATGTAGATTTGGAATATTATTTATATACACATGTGTAAATGTTGAAGAGTAATCTAGATTGTATGATCGGGCGGTTTATTGTTTTCCTTACTGCTTTTGGGGACACTGTGGAATTTTTTTTTTAACTCTATTCAGCAATCTGCCCAGAGGCAATAAGCTATTTATTTTGACAGTATATGACATGTATGGGTTAGCTCCATCGAACTTCCACCATGATCCAGTAATAAACCTGTTGTTATTATACAATATACTATGCCAATATCCTCTTAGATTGGTCTATTTCCCGGATCGGAAGTCTTTATTTTTTCAGATGACGAACTACACTGTTCACTTTAAATAGCTGTTTGGCTCAGTTTTTTGGGTATTCTTCTTGCTGTACAACTTGATCACTTCCTTGACTAGAGCGATGGAGATGTCTCGTAGAATAACGTTGTTTGGCATATATCGTGGAGCATCGACAATGGTTCGCATAATCTTGCTTCGGTATATACAAACATACCGAAGCAAGATTTCTAGATTTAAATTGCTGGTTGTTCCTCATAGCTGGTTACCGTATGTCCAAATTGGCACGACGATTATTTTGTATACGGGGAGCTTATTTTCTAAATATAATTCTGATTTCCGCCCTAGAATCCAATATAATAGGTGCAGTCTCATTCTTAGTTGTTTTCTTTTTGTGAATATACATCTGTTTTCGCCATGTAAGCCTTTTATCCAAGTGAATGCCCAGATATTTGACCGAGTCTAACTGAGGCAGCTGGGTGTTATGAATACTGTCTAGTATTATACCAAGGTTCTTTAGCGGATGGTGTTCAAACTATAGTGTATAGATGTTTCTTGTAAATTATATATAGGCCACTACATACACTTGACACTCAAAGTAATTGATTTGAAGATTTTTGTTATGGTAATATTGTTAGAAGCTGTCAACGAAACCCCACAGGAAGAAGTCACAGGGTGTCAAATCCGCCAGCTCCTTGATGACCAATCCAACGGCTCGCTAGAGTTTCACTCAGATATTCACGCACGACTCCAGTAAGGGGATGCCCCGTCTTGTTGGAAAATGAAGTCGTCTTCTTGCAGCCTCGGAAACAACCAGTTCCGTAATATAACGAGATACTGCTGACCGTTAACCGTGTTTCCATCTAAGAAGAATGGACCGTAAACAGATGATGGTGATATCGCACAAAACACATTGATTTTAGGCGAATCTCGTACATGTTCAATAGCCTTCTGTAGACTCCAAATTCGAACACTGTGTTTGTTTACCAGACTACTAACATAGAAAGTCGCTTCATCACTGAACATGATGCGTTGTGCGAAAGTGTTATCATTGTCAATGGTTTCATGAATCTCGTTACAAAATGCCACACATTTCCATTTGTCATCAGAACGCAGAGCTTGTAACAACTGTAACTTGTACGGTTTCATAACCAACCGACGTCTCACAACACGCCAAATTGTTGTCGTAAGCAGTTGTAGCCCCCGACTGCCACGACAAGTTGATTTTGAAGGATTACGTTGGAAAGCAGTTTGAATTCGTCCAACATTTTCTTCAGAAACACGAGGGCGGCCAGGACTCTTTCCTTTACATACACATCCTGTATCTACAAACTGTCGATACCATCTGCGAATGCTTCACCCATTCGGAGGATCAATTTGGTAGCTCAACCTTAAACGTATTGGCACTGTAATCACAGAATTGCACTTCGCAAACTCGAGAACACAAAATGATTTCTGCTGCGGAGTAGCCATTTTAAACACATGACGGTTACCAAGAAAAACCGAAGACAACTGACATCTAGCAGCTATTAAATAAACTAGACTATGTATTCGTTTCTCCAATAGCCAAGACGAGGAGCAGCGATCGATAGTTTGGACAAAATAATACTTCGTAATACGTATATATTGTTTTCGAAACACGCTGTACTTTGATAAGATATTTCTCACGCAATGATTGTCTCAGATGTTAAAAACTGCAAAAAATATAATATCAAAAGTGAAAAGAAACTCTGTATAGCTTGACTACATACATCGTTGATAACATTCAATGTACTTCGTAATACAGTTAACACATAGCAGTTGTTAATTTAAAAACGCCCACGCCTTTTTGTTTGCAAACATATAATTAATCCAAATCAAAAGAAAAAAGAACAATTTCGAACTAGTAAATAGGATAGGCACTTATTAAAACGCTTTCGATAGTATCACAAAAATTAATGCAACGACAGAATTTCCGCCCATACATTTTTCTGTCATCTGGATTATTAAAACGTCAAAACCAAACCGTTATTAAACTCTTGTAAAATACTATGCAAAATTTCAAATGAAACGACTCGCCCAGACATTTTTAGCTATTAAAGAAAATGAAGTTATCTTTTTCTTCGTAATTGCATCAGAAATAATGTTTGTCCCTCAAAGTAAATTAACTTTCCAACCAAGAAGTTTCCCCGTGCAGATTTGCATTTTTTCCAATTTCTCTTCAATTTCTATTTTCCAGTATTCTCCCCGTGCTTTAAAATGCATCGTCCGCAGATGTAATTTCAAACTAAAAAAAAACAGGAATAGATACAATTGGAAGCGCTAGCATTCAGGGTATTTGTGTTCTGCAGTGACTGTACGCAATCGACTGTAGACTATAGAGCTTACGAAATCATCTCCTTTGTAAATTGAATTACGAATTTATGTTTTCATGCAATTTTCTAATGAAATATTCTGGAGTGTATATGGGATGTGAGAACAATCAAATTATTCTTCTTTTTAAAATATTTTGCAAAGAAAAAGATTCTGTTTCACCAAGACAACGCTCCCTGGCATACCAGCACAGTTGCGTTGTCCAAAATCCACGAGTTGCATTTCCAATTAGTACCGCATGCGCCTTATTCGCCGGATCTTGCCCCATCCGACTTCCACCTTTTTCCAAAATTGAAAACGGCACTAGGTGCAAAACAATTTTCGTCTAACGTCGAGCTTAACATCTTCGTAAATGAGTATATTGCAAGCCTTCCGGAATCGCATTTTAGAGATGTCATAAGGGCATTGGAGCACTGTTCGAATAAATGTATTGCTCTTTTAGGAGAATATATTGAAAAATAAAAATTATTTTGTATTTAAAAAATTCATTTTTCTTTTCCATTCTCACTACCTGTCAAACTACCCTAGCATATCATATTAAAAAAGTTAAATAAACACTCGAAAAATTACACAGAAAAGCTGTAAGTCTGTAATTCAAGATATTAGGGGCATCTCCGTCCTTAAGGATTGGACAAACTATAGCAACCTTCCATGCATTTAGAAACTAAGTTATACAAAGTCGATTAATAATTTTATACCGGTATGTGTAATTATTTAGAGATAATTTAGAAAAATTTGATACTACCGTTACGATAAGAATTTATATCTTTTTTATATTGTCACGTTCAAATTAGCTTTTAAGAGCAGCAGCAGTTTTCTAAACCAATAAATGTGTATTTCTTAAAAGACGAAAACATAAAAGTTATATTGGGTCTGGGAAAAAGTTCGTGGCGTTTTTCCCGATAGATGGCATTGGTTGCCGATAACTAAAGAACAACAAGTCACAGCGACACCACCGACGGCTCGTTTTTTAGATGACCTTCCGAACGTTAGTTTGAGCGTAGAAACATTGTAATCGGTGCAGTGGTTGGAAAGTTATTCGCACTTAAAAATGGAGAAGAATAATGAGAAATTTCGCTATATTCTGCAATATTATTATGATAAGGGGAAGAACGCTGCGCAGGCTTGTGATAAAATTTGTGCTGTGTACGGTGAAGGTACTTTATCGAAATCTGTTGCGCGGAAATGATTCGCTCGCTTTCGTTCTGGAAATTTCAATGTGAAAGATGAGTCACGCTCCGGTCGTCCAATCACTGAAAAATCTGATGAAATTCTTGAAAAAGTCCAACAAGATAAGCATATCAGCAGTGTCGATATTGGCATGGAGCTAGGCATTGACCACAAAACTGTTTTGAACCATTTACACAAAGCTGGTTACAAAAAAAAGCTTGACTTATGGGTTCCTCATGAGTTGAGCGTGAAAAACATGATGGACCGAATTAACATCTGCGATGCGCTGCTGAAACGGAATGAAATCGAGCCGTTTCTGAAACGTTTAATAACCGGAGATGAAAAATGGATTACGTACGATAATCGGAAGCGTAAAAGATCGTGGGTAAAGGATGGTGAGCCGTCACAAGCGTTAGCTAAGCCAACATTGACGCCAAAAAAAGTGATGCTGTGTGTATGGTGGGACTGGAGGGGAATCGTCCACTACGAGCTACTTCCAACTGGTCAGACGATTGATTCTCAACTCTACTGTGCACAACTAGAGAGATTACGCCAGGCGATTGAAAGAAAACGGCCCGAATTGATTAATAGGAAAGGTGTTGTCTTCCATCATGACAACGCCCGACCACACACTTCTTTGATGACACGTCAAAAATTGAGAGAGTTTGGTTGGGAAGTTTTGATGCACCCACCTTACAGTCCGGATATAGCACCCTCTGACTATCATCTGTTTCGATCTCTGCAGAACTCTCTCAATGGAATTAAGTTGGTTTCAAAAGAAGCCTGTGAAAACTACTTGATTCAGTTTTTCGACCAGAAACCACAGAAGTTTTTCACCGATGGGATCATGGATCTACCAAAAAAATGGCGAAACATTGTCGATAATAATGGAGCATATTCGGTTTAAATGAATTCGTCCACGCGCCATGCGTGGACCAGTTGAATTTTACTGAAAAAACGCCACGAACTTTTTCCCAGACCCAATATAAGACGTCATAAACTGAACAATATATTTTTAAATGTAAATTGTTAACTATGTATAGGAGATAGAAAAATAAGTGTCAACTCACAAGTTCCACCGTACATTTCAAACAGCTATTGGCGTGTATTCCTTCGGGCAACAGCTAACTGGAATTGATTAGAGGCTTGAATACAAATCGATACGAGTATTAAGTAAAGTACACTAATTATAGAACGTCTTGTATGCAGTTATTGTAAACCAAACCAGTTCAGAAGGTCCTTTTGTTCGATTGCTCCATCTGCGTAAACATTATCAACTTTAAATGAAAGCTTCAGGTACTTTCTTTGAATCGATTCTACAAATTTTTTATTGATTATGTATTGGAAACGACATCAAATTGCAATATTATTTATTAATGTTATGAATAGACTTTCAAGTATTTCCTTGTTTTCGAATTCCCCACAATTTTTGTTAACAAATTCAAACGTCTTCCAACATGTTCTTTGAATGTGAATTTACTGTATCCAAATATGCAAAATATTAACACCAACTAAATATAAAATTTTAGAAAAAAGGTCGCAAAGGGTTAATATTCATTTTTCATCGTTCATATTTTCATTCTACCGATTCCTATTTAACGAAGATATTATTGTTTTGGAATAATTTTTTCATGACATATATCAGAAGATCAAATAAGCCCACGTTCTTCAAAATTAGCGTTGGTTAAAAAAATCATTACCATCACGAAAGCTAAAATGATAGTTTTGGTGGAGGTGCCGGGGATTTATATTCATTAAAGTATATATGAATTCCATCGTTGGAATGTCTACAAAAATTCTCATTTTCCTGGCACATATTCGGCCGGGAAAATGTGCAGCGTATCATATTTCAAATATTAAACGAAGATTCATCACTGTCGGACGTCAACTTGACACATCATCACTGCGTACAATACCTCACTTCTAAAAGAGCCATAGCTATTTTATGTGTACTCTATCGTGCCTGTGTTGTATTGGATGTACAGGCCGGATGTTTCAGCTACCAGAGATGCGAACAATGCGTTCGACGTAGTCGGTTTTCGACGGAAATTTAGCGCTCAACCATTTTCCTATTGGCCGCTGGTGCGGCGGATGCTTATCCCACGATGTGAAAAAACCAGAATCGTCTGCAAAATCGACGTGAAAAAAGGATTTCAGGACTTTAAACACAAGCCCTCGCTCGCTGTAGGTTTTAAAGTGGGATAATGTCCTGTACAAAAGGTGCGTTGCCGGATTTGTATAAAGCGAATTATGTCCGGGCGTGTCTGAACAAAAGGTGGATCGGGACGCGTATTAAGCTTTTTAAAAATGTTTCATGAAATGGTAAATTTTATTTTAAAATGACGAGAATTTTTCCCACGTCCGGTTTGTATTAATTTAATGAATTTAGAGGAAAAAATGCCAATGTAATTATTTCACATATTTGCTTGGAAATATGTAGAGGGAAATAAAGAAATTAACACTGAAAAACTCAATAGCTGACATACTGTGAGCGTCGAAAGTGAATCAACACTGAGAAAGTTTTTCCTTTTCTTATGATGATAAAACAAAATAAGTGACACATCAGAGCCAAATACACACTCAAGAAGACGATAAATGTCTGGTACGGATTTGTTTATGTGCAAGTTTTACTGTGAATCTAGGTGTGACACTGTGATTAATTCTCTGCCGATGATGACCACTTAGTTGTCGAAATACATATACAGAATATGAAAATTATTGTGGAAAGGGGTTCTATTAACCTTTAGTGATTAATAATATTGCCTCCTTTAGTTCGATATGTGTTATTTGTTATGGGATTAAATGTCTCCTTAATTAATCTAAATAAATAATAAAGGGAATATTATTTATTAGTAAATTTTTTTTTGCGCGTGATGGTTAGTAAATTTATTAAGAGCGCGTGTCCGGCTAGCTGAAGCGCTGTCATAAATACAAGTAAAAAAGTAGAAATGTAATAATTGCAGGAGTTAATAATTAGCAATTGTGTACAATGAGCATCAAAAGTCCAGGACGCATGCCAAGCTGAAAGAAAGCTATTAATGGAAATAAAACAATAGGATCGCTCTTAAACTTTTATTCACTAACTTAATTTAATTCTTTAAACTTGAGTATATTAAATAAAGATAATTAATAAGATCGAGAGCAACAAATAAAACAAGATAAGCGTAATGGAAAAGCTGTAATAAAAGTAAATCTAGAGATATGCAGCTGTTTGATAAAATATAAAAAGGATTAGATTAAAATATGTATCGGACGATACGTAAAGTACTTGCGTATTTATGTGTGTATATCCTGGGCCAGGATCTTACGTATATTTTGCGGTCGCAAAATAACCACGTGGACACTGCATTAGAAACTTAACTGTACAAACTCGCGGAAGTGATGCGTGTAGCCTTGGTCATGGCCGGAGAAGAAGTCTCCGTCTCGTCTTACACGCTAGAGCTTCTTAAGCGAAGACCGGGAAACTAAGGGGCAGGATACTGGTCATGTTTGAATCAACCAATAGGAAAAGAGAATAGGCACGCTAGAAATTGGCGCGCTAAAGAAATTGGCATAAATTAAAAGTGTAATATCAATATAAGTGGCAAGCAGATAGATATCCAGACAGAATAATAGACGTATATCCTGTGTGGAGAAAAAGAAGGAATAATATTTGAATCTCTAACTGTATTTAGATATTAATATTGGGTCTGGGAAAAAGTTCGTGGCGTTTTTTCAGTAAAATTCAACTGGTCCCCGCATGGCGCGTGGACGAATTCATTTAAACCGAATATGCTCCATTATTATCGACAATGTTTCGCCATTTTTTTGGTAGATCCATGATCCCATCGGTGAAAAACTTCTGTGGTTTCTGGTCGAAAAACTGAATCAAGTAGTTTTCACAGGCTTCTTTTGAAACCAACTTAATTCCATTGAGAGAGTTCTGCAGAGATCGAAACAGATGATAGTCAGAGGGTGCTATATCCGGACTGTAAGGTGGGTGCATCAAAACTTCCCAACCAAACTCTCTCAATTTTTGACGGGTCATCAAAGAAGTGTGTGGTCGGGCGTTGTCATGACGGAAGACAACACCTTTCCTATTAATCAATTCGGGCCGTTTTCTTTCAATCGCCTGGCGTAATCTCTCTAGTTGTGCACAGTAGAGTTGAGAATCAATCGTCTGACCAGTTGGAAGTAGCTCGTAGTGGACGATTCTCCTCCAGTCCCACCATACACACAGCATCACTTTTTTTGGCGTCAATGTTGGCTTAGCGAACGCTTGTGACGGCTCACCATCCTTTATCCACGATCTTTTACGCTTCCGATTATCGTACGTAATCCATTTTTCATCTCCGGTTATTAAACGTTTCAGAAACGGCTCGATTTCATTCCGTTTCAGATGTTAATTCGGTCCATCATGTTTTTCACGCTCAACTCATGAGGAACCCATACGTCAAGCTTTTTTTTGTAACCAGCTTTGTGTAAATGGTTCAAAACAGTTTTGTGGTCAATGCCTAGCTCCATGCCAATATCGACACTGCTGATATGCTTATCTTGTTGGACTTTTTCAAGAATTTCATCAGATTTTTCAGTGATTGGACGACCGGAGCGTGACTCATCTTTCACATTGAAATTTCCAGAACGAAAGCGAGCGAACCATTTCCGCGCAACAGATTTCGATAAAGTACCTTCACCGTACACAGCACAAATTTTATCACAAGCCTGCGCAGCGTTCTTCCCCTTATCATAATAATATTGCAGAATATAGCGAAATTTCTCATTATTCTTCTCCATTTTCAAGTGCGAATAACTTTCCAACCACTGCACCGATTACAATGTTTCTACGCTCAAACTAACGTTCGGAAGGTCATCTAAAAAACGAGCCCTCGGTGGTGTCGCTGTGACTTGTTGTTCTTTAGTTATCGGCAACCAATGCCATCTATCGGGAAAAACGCCACGAACTTTTTCCCAGACCCAATACAACAGAATTAATATTAAATGTTAGTCAATAGAAAGTTACCAAAACTATTCCAGAAGAAGGTTTGTAAAGTTCTAGGTATTTACTTTCTAGAAAACGACGATTTGTTTTATTACAGCCTGACCGTACGTGACCAAAGCAAAAGATTTATACATATAATACAAATAATCTTAAAGTAATAATTTAATAATTCAAGATTGAATTATTTTTAAGGTAATTTTGATGGAGCCTGTGGTTTATTCACTTAATCACTGAAGGTTGATATATAACCCCTTGCCACATTAATTTTCGAATTATTTTTAAATTAAAATAAATTAATTTAAAAAAACATGAAATAAAAAATGATAATATATGCGGAGCATAACAATAATAATGAATCTTATGCCAGTCCTTAATAGAGCTACCTCAAAGACAGTAGTAGATAGATTGCTGCAACATCGAAATAACTGAATTCCTCTAACGATGAAAGTAACCCAAATGTAATCACAAGTAAAAAATACTCACTGATTTCGTTTAAGTATCGACGCAGATTAATCAATGCGTCCCTTAATTTATTTTTCACCTTAACATAAAACCTTGCGTATTACGTGAACTTCTTATTTTTCCAGTTAAGACGTTTCCATAAACTCACTTCTTCTACTTCATCAAATAAAGTATTCGACTTCTTTTTCGGTTTTTTACTATTTTAGGTAAGTGAGCCAGGGTAAGTCGACCGGAAACGACTATAAAAAAAGCTCTCGTAAAACAAATAAGTACAAATCGATCGACAAAAGTTTTTGCTCGCGTTCGAAATGTTATTCAGTTGTAAGGGATTTTCGCCAACCTCCGGGGACTCGTCCAATTTGAAATACACATACGAACTAGTTGAAATTCGGAATTACCGATGGGATTTCGTCCGCTTAGAGAGGCACAAATTTGCTTAAATTAGATTGGGATTGGAAAATTAGTGACAAGTTTCAAATAGGGATCACCCTTGCTCATATAAGTAATTACTTTCATCTTATAGTAATAACTGTAATATTGAGAGTTTCTTTTTTTTTTATTTCTTAAATAGTATTTATGCGTTATTCTATATTTATTTTCTCAATGTCCCGTCCATATTTGCATCAGCATTTTCAGGATTTTCTTTTTTGCTATTGCCATTAATATTCTGGAGACTTTGCAATCATCAATTACATGCTATCTGCATAAGCAACCTTTATTATATCTGATTAAAAAATATATAAAATATGCAATGGTCAGATGAAATTCACGTGCAATCTATTATTAATTCTGAGTCGACAATCCTAAGACAGAAATGTTTTATTATCAGTTGTTAAGACACACGATACTAAATATTTCGTCTTTTTTTCAATCTTCTGTGGTAAAACCACATCTTTTACTGTCAAATAAAATTCTGCCACAATACCTTGGTATAATTAATTGTTTTATATCCACATTTTGCCTTTTTAAATATTCATTTAACCTCTTTTTACGCTAAAGTACATACGACAACCTTAGCCCAGAATAACGTCAATAATTTAAAAATAATTATTTGTCAAATTTTGACGTTTGTCTGTTTAACGTTCATTATTTTCGCTTCTATAACATTTTTGGAATATCCCAAGCGCGTAGAGTACAGTTTCAACGAATAGGCTGATATGTATTAGTATTTACCTCTGCGCACGGGGCAAAAGACGTTTGTTGTTTTCATTAGACTTAAATAAAACTAAAAAAAAATATTTCGTCATATCATTCCAAGTGATTTATTGATGGTTTTGCACCATGTTGCCAAATCTATACTTCCTTTAAGCAATTCGTATGTAATGACAATACAATTTTTCTGTATTAGGATTAGGATTGTCGACTCAGAATTAATCATAGAATCGCCCTACTTGACGATTGTCCATGAATTTCTGACCACCCTGTAGATCTACATGAGCGACATACAAGATTCATGGTCTATACCGCAAATGTTAATGGACCACACCATTTAACCTATATATATGTAAATAATTTGATAAATTCCACGATGCAATCAAATCGGAGGCACTAACAGTGTTGCCAGTTCCCAAAATATAAACGGCTACCCACATACAAATATATATATATATATATATATATATATATATATATATATAATTTAAGAACGCTGTGACACTTCGAAAAAGAAAAAAAAATCTAGCGAATAAGCTGGATGCAAAAGCAGTTCGAAATGCAGTTCATGAATTTTTGCAATTGAAACAGTTGAAGTAAAATCAAGAGCATTATCCTCAAGAAAAAGCACTACATAGTTTCTTCTTTAAAGGGCCATTGCTTGGAAAGGAATGCATAGTAATGGCCTGTTATTGTTTTACCTTTCTGAAGATAATCGATTAAAAGAATCTCACTGTATTCCCAAAAGATAGTAGCCATAAACTTTCCGGTCGAATGTACAGTCTTTATCTTCTTCGGAGCATTATACCGAGGTTCCATCAACAGTTATTATTCTGCGTTTAAATTTTTCGGAGCACGTCTTCGTTGAATTGAAGACCGAAATATGTTCTTTTTCGTGTTCGTAAATAACCTCTGTTGGTTCACCTAATTTTATTCGACAGTCGTCAAGCGCCATATCATCACTTATTTAGTAATTTTAAGAACACACATTTTTTGAAGGTTCACTGCATTTTTCATCAAATATAGGTTCGGCTACGTGTAAGCGCCGTTTTATGGTTGCGATCGATGGAGATTAATCTCCATAAATAGACTTCAGCTTATTTTTGAGCTTGTTTTATTCTGTAAAAGTAAGAACTTAACTGCTGATTGGTACTCCACTTTTTCCACATTTCAAAACAAACTGAAACAGTTTACTTTCTATTCAAGTAACAAGCATCTTCGCGATCGAAATGAGTACAAATTCTGACGGTTATTATATTTCGAGGGATGACCACGTGGAAAGAAAATAAGATTTTTTTTGTTATTAGTGTTGCCTTCTTTCGTTGCTCACTAATTACTGATTCGCCCTCGTATCTCGTACGTGAAACATTAAAGATAAAGCATCAGCTTAGAAGATTGTAAAATAGAGTTTTACTTTATATTTCCCAGTATTATTAAATCTCGGTAGTTTAAAATTTATTATTGTCAATAAGTTTTAGCAAGCGTGAAACCAAATACCATATGTACGAGGGTTATACCATATGTACGAGGGTTATACCAAAAGTAAAGTAGATATTCGAATAAAAACATTTAATGTCTGCGTTATTTGAGACTTGAAAAATGTTAAAGAAGAAAAAGATATTATTCATATTATTAACATCAAAAAAATAAAGTAAAAGTAAAATCAATTGATTGGGCGTCGTCTCTAGTCGTCATTTTTAGTATAAAATTCTCCCTAAGTGTACGTCTCGCATATATTAATAATAAATAACCTGTATAATAAAAAAAGCAAAAATAACAAAAATGAAATAATGGGAATGGAAAATGTACATCATTTACCGCCGACCTAGCAATTTTATTTGAATTTAAGCACATACACGTACATCTACAGTACAATTTTATTGTTAAATGTTGCGTTAATTAGGGATATCATAAAAATTTCTCGCACACCGAGGTTTCATATTTAATCTTTTTTTTTGATGAGCATCATAAACACTGTGTATCTTCGCATTCATTCCTCCAAACTACATTTCAGAGTAAAACATTTTTGTTTGTCGAAAATAAAGCAACTGCATGGAGTTACATAACGAACCTTGGTCTGGAATAAAAAAAGGAAATTTAAGCCCCTAATGTTCAAAACGCCCTGCATAATGTCGTACTTATTTGTCTCGGTATTCCTGTTCTTATCGAATTATTCGCCCGCTTTGAAATTGGCCCGAGTCCAAATTCGATTCGTGCTTCCCCGCTTTTTTATTTTAATGTAAATAGCGTGTATATTAAACACAGAGTTTTTATATGAAGAAACGAGAAAGATATTTACATTAGGGAGATGGATATTGTAGATAAGGGCCATTGTTTGTATTGATTTCTATTCCAGGGAGGCGAGTAATATCAAACAGATTCGCAATATGACGCTGCCGAAGCTTCTTTATTTTACTATAGATGCAGAATTTCAAACAGATTATGTGTAATATGAGCTTTTAAGATTTAGGTTAAGTACATAATAGATACAGCGGAGATTGTGCGCGTAAACAAAGCTGAAGCGTTGGAAATATTGTTTATATCTCAGCAGAATTCGCAGAAACTGACGACTTTAAAGGAAACTGGAATATTATTGTATATTCCATGTCAGTAATTCTCAACTTAAGGGCCAGACAAAATAACAAAAAGAATGCCAAAACTATATATATATATATATGCAAAGAAAACTAAAATAAAGAAAAAATATATTATCTTAGTTCAAAAATAAAATGAGCATAGAAACAGATAAATACAATAAGTAGCACAAAAAGCATTTTTTAAATTCTCAAATTGACGACTCTTTTGCCTATCTTGTAGAGGATTTATTCATTTATAATATATAATCGATTATTGATTAATACCAGTGCTATTTATAACTAATTATTGTTTTCCTCCACTTGATTTTGTCACTTGCCTGTTCTTCGACTTTTGTCCAATTCAGTCCTTTTCCTTCAAATATTTACCTATTTCGTCACTCCATTTCACTCTTCGTCTGTCTTCTTTTCTTTTTTGGATTTACCATTTTCCAAACTTTCTTAGTTTTATCACCAATTATTTTCCTTCTTTATTTTTTTTATTTTTTGTTTCACTGGACTCTTTTACTTATCTATTCTTCAGCATTTTTCCAATCCAGTCCATCTTCCTTCAAATATTTATGTATTTCGTCATTCCACTTCACTCTTCGTCTGCCTTCTATTTTTTCTTGGATTTACCGTTTTCCAAACTTTCTTAATTACTAATTATTGTCTTTCCTTATTTTTTTCCTCCGCTTGATTCTGTCATTAGTCTGTTCTTCAGTTTTTTCCCAATTCAGTCCATTTTCCTTCAAATATTTACTTACTTCGTCATTCCACTTCACTCTTGGTCTGCCTTCTATTCTGTTTTGGATTCACTATTTTCCAAACTTCCTTAATTTTATCACTAATTATTATCTTGCCCTATTTTTCACTTCACTTTACTCTATTACTTATCTATTCTTCAGCTTTTTTCCAATCCAGTCCATTTTCTTTCAAATATTTATCTACTTCTACTTTTTCCTCCCCTTGATTCTCTCATTTGCCTGTTCTTCAGCTTTTTCCCGGTCAAATATTTACCTATTTACCTATTTCGTCATTCCACGTTACCCTTGGTCTGATTTCTATTCTTTTTTGGATTTCCCATTTTTCAAACTTTCTTAGTTTAAAAACAAATTATTGCCTAGGCTTTTTTCTCTCTCCGCTTCTGTCATTTACCAATTCTTCGACTGTTTTCCAATCCAGTCCTTTGTCCTTCAAACAGTTACTATATTTGTCATTTTACTTCATTCTTGGTCACCCTCCTATTCTTTTTTTGGATTTCCCACTTTTCAAACTTTCTTATTTAACCTTACATTAAGCGTTCTACTCATATAACTGAACTATCGCCAGTTATTTTCACATATTTTTCTATTGACAGATTCCGCGCCTAATCTTTTCCCAATTTTAGTATTTGGAACTTGATCGACCAATCTTAATCTTACCATTCTCTTCAAGGATTTCATTTTCTTGGATTCTTTTTTTTTTTGATAATTTTGTAGCGGGCAACCCAGCTTCAGTACAGCGACATTGACAGCAATAATATTCACGTCTCTTAAGAGTAAAAATATTGCCAAGGACATGGTTCCAACCCGAGAAATGATATAAAATTGAGATTCCTTCTAAAAATCTAGTTCAAAATATGACTGAACTGCGTAAGAAACGAAACCAACAAAAACCGAATTCAAAATTAGTTGAACAAATTATAGCTAACCAAACTGGTACGAATATATTAAAAGAATGAATGGTTACAATACAATTGTCTTCCAGGTTTCTCCATTGCCAACTCGTCCAGGATGCTGTGATCAGATATCTTAACGAAGCTGACAGCACAAATAGCTAAATATTGACTATGACAGCCATAGGACGAAATCGAAAACACGGCAAGATGAACTTAATAAAGTGGTAGAAGAGAAAAGAAAAAATCTGCGAGAAATGTTATCAAAAATCTCAAAATCTAAAGAAATAGAAGTTATTTAAAATTCGAAAAAGTACTTAACTCCACACCAAGAGATATAAATGTAAAAAGTACATAAACTCTGGAATTAAATTTGTAAATTCAATTCCGACAATCATTTAAATTTAAACTTGTATGTGTAGATAGCGATACTGAATGGTTTACATGCTGATACAATTTATAAATTTGAGGTCTTCTAAAAAACCGAGAATGAATATATAACTGAAAACTTCTGTATGGAAATTAGTAATATAAATTGCCCTAAGCAAAAGTTTCACTTATGATAAGAACTTAATATAGTGGAATTGTATTTTCAGGGCACTATTCTCAGAGCTTATTTAACATTTATAACATCGAAATGTATTTCCGCATTTTACAACCACTGAACACTATCTGTGGCAAGCATTTCATGATATTTATTTGGTGCATATGTCATGTGCAGTTACGAACACAATAAACTTATACCGTCTGAGAGAACAAAGCAATTCCACACTATTTTAAGCAACATGTGCGAGAGACAAACAATATCATAACACAACTAGATATTGTTTCAGAACGTGCATGTATCCACCCCTATATACAATAGCAGAAAATTAAAATACTGCGTTGTAATGGCACAAAAGAAAGTTTCCGTGATACTGAATACTCATTTTTAATATTACGTTATGGACAGAAATTTTTCGAAAATACCCGGATATTGAACGCTCACAGACTACAGCGGGATAATCTCAAACATCATATTCGTATATTTGTACATCCTATTTATTTGTTGCCCTGAAAGGAACAACGAAACGACAAAAAAAGAAAACAAGCGTACAAAACTGAAAGCTTTTAAAATCCACCCAAAAAGACATGTATTCTGCAAAGTCGTTGCGTAAATAATGATTTCAAAAGTATATCAAAATCTCTTTTATCGAGTAACTTTTTCTTTTCTACCTTCCATAGATATTTTATATTTTTGTCTTAATTTTTATCTCGAATAAGGGAAAATATTGTGTATGTATATGGTGTATCTATAAATAATATAAAGAATGGGGAGCTTTTAACTTATAAAAGAAAAAGGAACAATAAGGAAGTTATGTATATAAAGGTCATATCTTTAAACGGTATCTTCAATTACAAATGTAAATAAAAACAAAAATATCCCACTGGAATTTTTTTTATATTAAAACATTGAAAGAGGAGTTAGGATAAAAAAGATGCTAAACAAATGACAACTTCCTTTTATTATTTGTACGGTATCGTTAAAAGAAAAGCGTTCCTGAAATATAAATAAATACGTTGAAATCTTCGTTCGTACAAGGAATTAACACATGGATCAATAAGTCCCGAGACTAACAATGAAAACAACATTTTTTTTGCAAAATTTTTTTTTATTCATCAACATAATCACCTTTTAGGGTGGTACAATGGTTCCAACGCTTTTCCAATTTTTCAATACCATGTTTATAAAAAAATTTATCTTTCGCTTCAAAATAAGCTTCAGTTTCAGCGATGACATCCTCATTTGAGCCAAATCTTTTTCCCTGGAGCATTTTTTTAAGATCAGCAAAGAGCCAGTAGTCACTGGGGGCTAAATCTGGCGAATATGGGGGGTGGGGAAGCAGATCAAAACCCAATTCGTTCAATTTTGCCATTGTTTTCATCGACTTGTGGCAGGGTGCATTGTCTTGGTGAAAAAGGATTTTTTTTCTCTGCATGTGCGGTCGTTTTTTTGCGATTTCCTCCTTCAAACGCACCAATAAGTCAATATAATAATCACTGTTGATCGATTTACCTTTTTCGAGGTAGTCAATGAAAATCACGCCATGTGTATTCCAAAAAACTGACGCCAGGACTTTGCCAGCTGACTGCTGCGTTTTCGGACGTTTCGGACGGCTTTCGCCAGCTGTGCGCCACTCAGATGACTGCCGCTTCGACTCTGGAGTGTAGTGATGTATCCATGTTTCGTCCATAGTCACGTAACGACGCAAGAAATCTTTTTTGTTGCGAGTAAATAGCGATAAACAGCTTTCTGAATCATCGACTCGTTGCTGTTTTCGTTCCATCGAAAGCAATCGCGGCACCCACTTGGAAAAAACCTTTTTCATGCTCATTTTTTCATGAAGGATAGTAAATACACTTCCATATGATATCTGTGTCATCTCAGCAATCTCACGGAGCTTCACTTTACGATCTTTCATTATAATTTTTGTCACTTCACTCACATTTTCCGGTGTAACGGCTTCCACAGGTCTACCCGAGCGTTCCGCGTCATTTGTGTCGGTACGACCACGTTTAAACTCGGCAAACCACCGACAAATCGTTGCTTTTGATGGACAAGAGTCCGGGTAACATTTTTCAATCCATTGTTTTGCTTTCGTGGTGTTTTTACCCATTAAAAAACAATGTTTTATCAGAACACGAAACTCGGTTTTTTCCATTGTTTAAACAAACTACAAAACGACTTTACTCCAACCTCGATAACTCAGCTGTTTCTGGTCCGATCGACTTAAAATTTTGACACGTTTCAAGCAAAGGTTAGTACTCTAGAAAGACGTGGTTACTGGTTTACTACGAGCGCCATCTATGGGTTAGTCTCGGGACTTATTGATCCATGTGTTAGAGCAGAAAAATAGAATTCCAGTTTATGTAAGAAGAGATTTATTACATCCATGATGTATTGTCATTTTCCATGAATGTAATCCACGTCTTATTGTATAAAATCAAATTCTGTTCGTGAAAAATCTCAAACTTTTCTATATTAAGTAAACATAAGCTAATCTTACATGGCCCGTAGTACCAAAATGAATTTATTATGCGTTAAATTTTATGTTAAAACATTATTTAGAACAGACAAATTAAAATGTGTAATAATGTGTAGAGCATTTATCTCACCCCAATGTTGAAATGCATTTCTTTCTTTTCGTATGATTTTTGTTATTTTGCATTAGTGAATTCGTTATTTCGTTCTTCTTTCATTTATTTACTTTTTCAAGTGATTCATTTATCTATGTCGTGTGTTCATTTGTTTTTGTAAAATGTGAAAACCTAGGTGGGAAGAAGGCAAAAATTGTACCAAAAAGTTGTGACGTATTGAGGACTACTGGTTCACGATACATCGCAAAAAATTTAAGCGCACACGCTATATAAAATACAGAATAGAGAAAGGTACTCTGACGTAGCAGCGCAATGTCACCCATCACTAGCAGAGAGTAGAGACGTGTATGTGTTCACATCAGTTTATATCATGTATATATTGATGATCCGCCACTGATATGATAAATAGTTCTTCCAACGTAATTGATGCGTTACATTTCAGACATGTGTTCATTACATTAAACTCCCTTTTTCTATTCTGTTTTACCGTGTATATATACACAGTCTGTCTCAGAGAAAACGTCTTTCATCGGCAAATATTGTTTGGAGAATAGATAGAAATCATAAGGGGCTAAATCCGATGAATACGCTGAATGGTCGATAGTTAAAATGCCATTTGTAATTAGAAAATCAGTGATAAGCATCGAGCGATGAAATGAGCATTATCATGTAATGCCAGCTACCATTTTTACGATATTGAGCGCACACGCGACCAATACGCACCAAAAGACGCTTCATAACACCAAGATAATATACAGCATTGACTGTTTGACTAGTTGGTACAAACTCTTTGTGCACTATGTCTTTCGAATCATAAAAACAAGTCAACATTGTCTTCACTTTTGATTTCTCCAAACGTCTTTTTTTCGGTCGTTCTTCGCTTGGATGCTTCCATTTAGAGCTTTGACGCTTGGTCTCTGGATCATATTGAAAACACCACGTCTCATCGCCAGTTACAATAGAATACCTGAAGTTTTCGTCCTGTTTTGAGTCTTTAATCAAGTCTGCGTTAAATTCAGTTAGCTTGTATGGTATAAACCTTGCACAAATCTTTCTCAATCCCAAATGCTGTGTCAAAATACGATGAATTGAATCTTCGGAAATAATTAATTCCATTTCCACGTATCACAATGAGGATTTCGGCTCATTTCTGATAAATTCATGCACTAGTTCGGTGTTACTTTTCGTAACCACAGATTTTTTTGCACCAGGATGTTCGTCGCCATTTATGTCTGTACCACCGTCTTTAAATCGTTTATACCACTCAGACACACTCGTACATGATAAACACGCATCACCATACACTTGTATCATCAAATTAAACGTTCCAGTAAACGATATTTAAAACAGAACTTGATATTTGCTCTTTGTTCAAAATAGCACCACTAAGAATTACCATTTGAAAAAAGTTCCGTTTTCTCTGCGACAGATTGTGTAAATAACATTATTTTATATATCCCATATTGCATTAAATTACACTATTGTAGTAACGAAGATAACATTTAAAAAACCTTGAAATTTATTACTAGTAATTCTGGTTTCTCCTTTCATCAGAGAGCTCCATGCCGCTTCAAAAAACCTAATGCAGGTCACCAGTGACGCCATGCCCGTAACATTGAAAGTGTTAAAGAGATATTTTTAAAATTACAATCCGTTCTTTAAAAGCCAATAAGTAATTTCATTCTAATTTTTACTACAACGTTTAACAATCCATGTAATTCGTAGGTTTTAACGTATAACTACATTAAACATTAACATGTACGAGTACATGAACCGTACAACACATTACTTAAGTAACTCAAAAGACTCTGTCCTCTAAGTCTTCCTACAAGATCTTGTTGTTTAGGAGCTAGATAGCCTCGACGTAGGTTTAACTTAAACATCCTAAATTAATAATAACGAATCTTCAAAAAATTTAGAATACGTGCAATAATTAATAGTTTAGAAATTTAACAAATTATTTCATGAAATACCACAGCCTCCACCATATTCAACATACTTATTTGTACCAGTTTATCATTTCTTTAGACATTTGAATTTATATACAAAATGAAAGAATTTTCTTAATAAACCAGTAATTGAAAACCTTGCCAAAATTTTCTCAATTTAGATATTTCATTGTTAGTTGTAAATGGAAATTAATTTAATTCATACACATGTATTTGATGAAATTTGGTTTTCAATATTACTCATCAACATTTCAAACATTTCAAATGAATAAGCCTATGTTAATACTTAAATTACATATGTAATGACGAAGAACGAGTAAAATTGAGTACGTTGATTAAAAAATTGAAACAAAGAATGGGAACAACATTTGGAATTTGGAATTAATCAAGGAAAGACTAAATATGAGATTTTAAATTAGCGAAGAAAAAGAAACAAAAGAAACGTTTCGAAGTCTAGAACGGCGGCAATATTCCTTCGTAATTGCAGACCATTTTGAACATGTGGACATCCATAGCCTCCACGTGACGGAATAATCACTTGAAGGAATAATCGCTGTTCATAACTTTTGGCAAATTTTGAGTACCTACCTTACTACTGAGCTATCAGCTTGCCTTGCAGACGAAATAGACATCTTCGCGATTTTTACACGTAGTGGACACAATTAAAATTATTACGAAAAGAAATTAATTCTGCATTTACTGACTTCGTTACAGAAGAAGAACAAATTCTTTAGGCCATATTCGCATATAGTTTAAAAACGTACCGAATAAACATTATTTAATCTGCATTTTCGACAAATGTATGATATAATCTTAGCTAAAGCTTTCAATGGATAATAAAGTTTACGTCTCGATTTATAACTCCATTTTTCTAACCATTACACCGTTAATAGCACATCCATCTATTTTATACAATGATAATCAGATGACCTTTCAACCACAAATGACTGATGTTTATCATAATAGGCTAGTATTATTATTCCACCCATAGGACTATCAATAATTTCCTTTAATAAACAATAATCACGTTTCGTCCATTTCCAAAATGAAAATAATACCTATTAATTTAATTGTCGAACTGGAATCACTGTAATTCATCGCATAGGAACTGCATAATAGTTACAGTTAATTAATTACAGAGTTGCATTGTTGTGTTCCAAACCCAGGCCGGAAGGCTTTCGAACGAATAAATCTGCTGTGCTGAAACCGCGGAATAATTTACTGGAGGTAATATTAAACTGGATGCTGTATGAAAAAGCGCATTTTTTAGAAAATAAAGACAGTCTACTACAAGTTACAAAAAAGTCAAAACATGTTCTGGATTAATTCTGAATATTTCAGGTTAATTTAGCATCCTAAATTAATAATAACGAATCTGCAAAAAATTTAGGGCACGCGCAATAATCAATAGTTTGGAAATTCAACAAATTAAAATATGAAATACTACAGTATCCACAATATTCCGCATGCTTATTTGTACCAGTCTATCATTTCTTTAGACATCTAAATATATTTATAAAATGAAAGAATTTATTAATAAAGAAGTCATTGAAAACGCTGTCAAAATTTTCTGAATTTCGATACTTATTTCTTTATAATTGTAAATAGAAATTGATTTAATTCACATTTATTTTATGAAATCTGGTTTTGAAACATTGCGAAAATCTGTTGTCTACGCATTAAACAAGAAAAGACTATGGGATTTTAAATGAATGAAGAGAAAGAAACCAAAGGTACCTTTCAAAATCTTCGCAATTGTAGACCATTTTGAATATCTGACCATCCTTGACCGACAAAAATGAAGAAGAACTAGAGTTTGACCAAAAAATTAACAGAGGATTTCGAACAAGCAGGTAGCTTAGAGAACATACTGTAATCACATAGGACAGTAAAACTGAAAACGTACGACTTGATATTCAGACCAACAATATTGTATAGAGATCAGATGTGGATAATTAATGCACAAATAGCATATAAGTTGAAACATTTTGAAAGAAAATGTGGAGAAAATCTTACAGGAGAAAGATGAAGATATGTGGACACGTAGAACGAACGAATAAAGAAATTGGTGAAAAATACAATCAGTTAAAATTCAGCAAGCTGGGTAGATATGTAATAAGGATGAAAAGGAATTAAGTCTTAAAACAGTGTCTTCAGGTAAAAGATAAACAAAAGAAAAGAATAGAACTTCCGAGAAAAAAAGTACATTTAGAAAAAGAGCTTTGGATCGACTAGAATTAATAGACTACATCTAGGAACCGACGTTAACTACTTCAACGCGAATAGTCCTAAAAAGGGCTTTTGCTGTCCTTATATTCCAATGAACTCTCCTTTTAACCTCCGGGGAAAATGGAGAACAGTGCATCGAAACATCAATACATCACGAGTTCTCGTCAGAACTATCTTTCAACGCACTACAATACCCGGAAGGAGTATCACATTCGGACGAACACAAATACATATAAGTATATGTATGTATGTGTATTCATCCGTGTGTTGTATCGCGTTGAAAAATAATTCTGGCGAAATCTTCTGAACCCTTCTTCATCTTCTTTGAAGATTAAAAAAAGAGTTCACTGAAACTTCAGGACACCAAAAACTCCCGTTAGGGGAATTCTTCAACGCGGTACAACACCCAAAAGAACACACATACATCGTACGAACGCGAAAATATCAGAATCTATATACATATGTGTGTATATATGTATATATATATATATATATATATATATATATATATATATGTATATATATATATATCAAGATTCTTGGAGCATATATGAACACTTTAAAACATTTAATTAAAATGAATCTAAAAATACATTCATATTTATAACAAAACATATAGGATGTGAATTATAATACGACGAGTACATGGACAAAAATGTTTTAAAATATACAAACAAGATCAATTTTGAAGGAGAAAGAAAAGGAGGTGAATACACAGTGAAAAAGCAATAATTTCGTCCCCCTCAAAGTAATCCCCCCTGGCCTCAATACACTTGTGCCAACGTTTCTTCCAATTCTCGAAACAGTTGTTAAAGTCAATTTCAGGAATAGCCTTCAATGCGCGTACCGATTCACGTTTAATGTCTTCAATTGACTCAAAACGGTTTCTCCGGAGCGGTCGTTTGAGTTTACTGAATAGCCAGAAGTCACACGGAGCTAAATCAGACGAATACGGTGGTTGCGGCACGATATTGGTTGAAAATTTGGCGAAAAACTCACGAAGAGTTAATGCAGTATGCGACGGTGCATTATCGTGGTGCAAAAACCAAGGAGTGCATCACACCTCGATAATCGAAGAAAACTGTCAACATAACCTTGATTTTTGAATTGCTTTGACGTGGTTTTTTGGGCTTCGGCTCACCTTTGATACGATATTCGGCCGATTGGTCGCCTGTTTCCGGGTCATAAGCGTAGATCCAAGTCTCATCTCCAGTTATGATGCCTTTCATTTTGTCTTGATAGTCGGAAAGCATTGTTTCACAGACGTCAACGCGACGCTGTTTTTCCAAAAAATTGAATGATTTTGGTACAAATCGTACTTTCACTTTTCTTAGGCCCAAATGATCTTTCAAAATGGTTTTCACTGATCCTTCCGACATTCCAACGATGCCAGTAAGGTCTCTGACTGTTAATCGTCGATTCTCAAGCACCAATTCCTTGATTCTATTGACGTATTGATCATCAGTTGATGTTGATAGCCCTCCTAGACGTAGTTCGTCATCAACGCGTTCTCGACCCTCTTTGAATAATTTGTACCAATCAAAAACACTTGCTCGCGACAAACAATTATCACCGAAGGCCTTTTGCAACATTCTGAACATTTCGGCACCAGAAATTTGATTCCATACACAAAATTTAATGGAACTTCTTTGTTGAATAATTTCACTCATTGTAAAAATCGCCGAATGGACATTTTGTACTTCAGAAAGACAAGCGTATACTAAACACTAATGATTATTTTGATGTGACATTTGGCACAGATGTCACTGACAGTCATACCAACCAAGAAAAAAATATTTCGACGAATGGGTTTTCGCGCGAAATTTAAATTAAAAGGTCTTACTATTTTTTGCCCACAGTAGTACATCCCAACAGATTTTTTAATTCGTATTTTTTAATAAAATTGAACCATACATTTTCAATGAGTTAACAGAATTACTTATATTTTGTCCAATTTTATTGTGTGGGCCCCTTAAATATAATATTTTTTTGTCATTACTTACGTAAAGCACTTTCCAACTCTTCTTATAAAAGTTTAGTACGTTTGTTTTCTATTTTACATATCCACAGTGTATATATATATATATATATATATATATATATATATATATACATGCGCGTTGATATTGTTTGATAATTAAGTAAACTTGTTGAAAAGTTTGAATCTGTTTCGCAAGTGAGTAATGAGTCCCCAGAGATAGGGGTTTTGTCGCAAAATACGACGACCAATGAATTATTTCCCTGCGCATAATATTAAACAATTTATTAACGTCTCTTAATTCTGTCATATTTATAATGTCCCTTGGTAGGGTAAGTTTGAAACGTAAGAGGTTTGAAGTGTGTACTAACTACATAATTCGGTATTGTTCTCAGTGTCCGCTATAATACGCGTATACTACAGTAAATAACCATTATAACAAAGCAGAGGGTCTGATAAGGCGTATTTGCATAGTGGACATATTCGTGAATTCTTAATTCATCTTATTTGCACCAGTGTGCTTGTTTTTGCAGATTGTTCTTTCTATATACTCTAAAACGTTATCAGATAAACAAAGTTCATCACATATACACAGTGAATTTTTTAAATAGAATTGAAATCCTTCGAATTTTTGGATGACATTTTGCGAGCAAAAACTAAGCTGAATTTCGTTTAGTTACATTCTTATGAGTCCTGTGTTCAAATAGAATCGAAATAACTATCATTACATAAAAACTTTTGTTACACGGCGTACGAGGATAGTTTGACAAGTAGTGAGAATGACACATAGGTGGCGCTCTAATTGGTAAAACAAATGCACTGTAATTTAGGTTGGCTATTTATATGTTTACATTCCGATATTTAGATAAATCGGTTGATTAGTCTATTTTTGACAGCTGATTGAAAAAGAAGCAACACGTCGTTTTGCTAAAATGGAAAAAGCAGAATATCGTGCGGTGATTAAATACTTCGTAATTAAGGGTATGAAAGCTACCGAAATAAAAGATGAGTTACGGGAAACATTAGGTGAATCTGCTCCATCATCCGCTACAATAAGTAGATGGGTAAATGAATTTAAACGTGGTAGAACAAGCTGTGTTGATGAAGTGCGCTCTAGAGCACCCAAAATCGTGACTTCTAAGGAAATGATTATAAAAATCCATAATATTATTCCGCAAGATCGACGACTCAAAGTGAGAGAGATAGCAGACATGGTAAACATTTCAACAGAACGCGTACACCACATTTTAACGAAAGAATTGGGCCTTTCCAAGCTTTCGGCAAGATGAGTGTCGCGATTGCTTACGACTGATCAAAAGTTCACTCGTTTGCGCATTTCCAATGAGTGTTCGGACCTTTATAAGCGGAATCCGGTTGATTTTTGTAGGCGATTTGTTACTTGCGATGAAACTTGAATACACTACAGTACACCTGAAACTAAGCAACAGTCGACACAATGGTTAGAACGTGGTTCTGCACCTCCAAAGAAAGCGAAAACCACTTTATCGGCAAACAAGGTGATGGCATCAATTTTTTGGGATTCAAAGGGCATTTTGCTCATTGATTACCTTCAGAAAGGTGCCACAATAAACGGACATTATTATGCAGAACTTCTAACAAAAATTAAATGTTGAGATTCGTGCTAAACGGCCAGGAATGGCAAAGAAAAAGATTCTGTTTCACCAAGACAACGCTCCCTCGCATACCAGCACAGTTACGATGTCCAAAATCCGCAAGTTGCATTTCCAATTAGTACCGCATGCGCCTTATTCACCGGATCTAGCCCCTTCCGACTTCCATCTTTTTCTAAAATTGAAAACGGCACAAGGTGGAAAGAAATTTTCGTCTAGCAACGAGCTCATCATCTTCGTAAATCAGTATTTTGCAAGCCTTCCGGAATCGCATTTTAGAGATGGCATAAGGGCATTGGAGCACCGTTGGAATAAATGTATTGCTCTTTTAGGAGAATATATTGAAAAATAAAAATTATTTTGTATTTAAAAAATTCGTTTTTCTTCTCCATTCTCACTACTTGTCAAACTACCCTCGTATAATGGTTGGGAACGTTGGGCACCAAATTTGTTTTCATGTTTTATATGATCAACATCATCGTATCTTATATTGTGAGCAAAACCTAAGTTTACATTTAAGTACATTCTTATGGCTTATATGATGTAACTCTCCAATAAAATAAAATTAACTATCATTCCATAAAAACTTTTGTTACGCTGCGTATATTTGCAAAAGCTCCACGTTGAGCGCCAAATTTGTTTTTGCGCTTTATATGACAAACATTAATGTATTGAATATTGTGCGCAAAATCTAAGTTGAATTTCATTTAATTACATTCTTATGGCTCATATGATGTAACTCTCAAATAGAAGCGATGTAACTGTCTTTATATAAAAATTTGTTACAACATGATAAAATATGTTAGAATACGTAACGAATGCTCCATGTTGTTCGCTAATTTATTGTTCGCTCCATATAATACTGATTAAGGGCCAATTTTATTGTCATACTTAATCTAAAAATTACGCAATTATTATTTAATTTAATAGCACCCCAAGCTAACTATAGCACTACAATAAACGTGTTTGCTATAATGGCGAATATCAAGTTTTTTATTAGCACGTTTTCTCGAGGAAAGTAGATCGTTCATACATATTTAATCAGAGTCTTTTCAATAATAGGATAACAGGCAAAGTATTTAACAAAACTGAAATGTAAAGATATCTATATTTTTGAGAATGGTAAACATAGTTACCATACAATCTGTACACAGTAGTAACGACAAAGAAAATAATTCTTTACAGTAGGTAATTTTATTCTCAAACATCTGTCGGTACGCAAACCATCTGCAACGTTGCCGTCTTCATCAATTAAATCTTCTTCCTCGATATGTGTTTTTGTTAAGTTTCCATAACCTCACAAATACAATATTTAAGAAGTTTTATAGTACAAAATTTTCATAAATAACTAAAATACAAATGTTTCATAAATCGGGGAACATTCTTCTCATTACCTTTTTACCTTTCTAAGAAATTCCGTATTTATTAGGATTATTCTTTACCATTAATAAAATCAAACATTGAAATAACATAAACAAGTTTGTAATTTTTATTAGCAATAATTACAGCAGAGCAACTCATTTACATATATCTGTGGTAATAAATAATTACAAAACACTATTACAAATATCTCTTATTAACACTTATTACGACGATATTCACGTATCAAAATCAGTATCACCAAAATAATCACTAAAATGATCATCCCGCAAACTTTCTAACACTATATAATGGCGGTGCTTCAGAACATTTATAAAGTCGTCACAGGTGATATATATCTGGATCTATACGTGTACACAGTCGATGTGGCAAAACCAACAAAAGTTGTTCGCGCTCGTAGCACACCAAAACAAATGGTCGCCTGTTTTTTCGAAAAAACCGGTCAACTGTGCCTTTGGAGAGTTATAGAACGGTCAATTCCGAATTATACACAATTTGTTTGCCAAAAGTTTTTGGAGAAATAAGGAAAACAAACCGAAAACGACAGATTGTTTACCAGGCAAAATATTGAATTGTTGAGCCATCCGCCGTACAGCCCTGATCTAGCACTCTGTGATTTCTTTTTGTTCCTACACGTGAAGAATAAACTTCGTGGTCAACGGTTTTCTACGCCGGAGGAGGGAGTTGAGGCATTCAAAACTCATATTTTGAAGATACCGCCTTCACAGTGGCAGCAATGCTTTTCGGATTGGTTTAAACGAATGCAAATGTGCATTGATTTTCAATGAAAATATTTTGAAAAGCAATAAAACTATTTTCGATAATAAAAAATTTTTTTTTGTTTGCTATTCCCGAAGTATAAATGACAACCCTCGTATGTATGTTTATAAAAAAGCAATTGTGAAACTGTAGATTTCAAGGCACATTTGAAAAACTCCAAAAGTTTCCACGTTACAATAGACATATTCCGTTCTTTCTCGTATTTCATCCATTTCGTATTTTCCGTATACGTATCGATTTTGTTTTCGCGTTATCTCGACTGAATACACAACTTGCGTATAATTTTTCCAAATTAAAACTTTAAATTGTAATTAGTGGAATCATGAAATATTGCGGAAATTTACATGTTTCCGTTGCCTTCACAAGCTGCATCCCGGGACGTAAAAAACGTTTTTTAATAACGGCGCACAACCACATTTAATGCACTGCAAGTTCTTTCGCATTATGACACTGTTTATATATTCCAGTACGTAAAACATCTGGATGAAACGGATGTATTTTTTTAAATACTGCGGATTGTAAAATAACTTATTGCCAATGGGGCTTCGCCTGGAAATTAGATCCGAGCGAGGGAAGATGTACTTGAGAAGCTAGAGTTTTATACGTATACCTCTAAAAAGATATTGGAAAACTTATCTTATACCACTAACGGAAATATTGCAATTTTAAAGTTTTTTATTGTTCGTGCAATTCTAACAAACTTGGATATTACCGGACGTAATAAACACTATATGTTTTCATTGTCCAATAGAATATTTATATAAAGTTCAATGTTAAAATTAACAAAGTTGGGCTCGTCTTAAAAATGAAAGATAATACATGTATTAAACAAATGAAATTAAATTATTTGCCTCCTATACACAATTATGTAAAAGAAAAGACAAAATAACATTATAATCCCATAGGAAAAGTTTGGAAATAAGCTAAATCATATCATCTAATGAATGAATTTATTACAATTACCTGCCAAAATCTGTTCCAATATACGTCACATGGTGGGCATCAAATATCATACGCTGTGCAGCCAATATGCGTGTATGGAAGCATCATACAAAATAAGTTTACTGTATTGGTAAAAGGGGTAAAAGTCATACCATCGCTGAGAAGTGAATATCTGCTTGCAAGGATGCTGTTCAAAATTTGTTTTGTGAGTATCATATTCGTAAAATTAACACTATCTCCTCTCAAAGGATATAATTTCCCATAGATTTAAAAACAAGCCTGACGTCATTAAATCTACAGTTGTTGCATGGATAAATGTAGTCCATTCTTTTCAGTACGGGTTGATGAAAGCACCATTTCCAACTTATCGACTTTACTTATAATTGCAACATACATGAATAAAAACCTGTTATGCTATTTTCTCACTGAGAGAAGTACAGGCGAAGATATATTTAATGTCATTTAGAGAGCTATTTTTGTGAAAATGAAACCGATTGGGCTAATTGTTGTGGTGTTTGCAGGGTTTGGGGAAGTCTATTCCTTGCAATGAAGAAGTAGCTCCACATCTATCTTAGAACCATTATTGTATCCACTGACGTTCCAAGGACGTTCTTATTCATTCTATGAAAAGTACTCAATTTTATAAAGACCAATTCAACAAATTGCAGACTATTCAAATATTCATATAAAGAGATAGACAACCTCCATACTACATTATTTTTACACTTTAACATTAGGTGTCGTTCACAAAAAATAGTACTCAAGAAGATTGTTTGAACGGAAACATGTGTTTTCTGAAGACCATTCTTTTAAATTGTACTCTAAATTTTATGACAGTGAGTGACTTCAAGAACTTGCGTACTTGTCTTATGTTTTCTTGGGAATTCTTAAATTAAATTTTGTATTGCAAAGCAGTTCAATTACCACCTCTAAAGTGCCGACAAAATCGAATCTATGATCAAGAAAATAGACTTTTGCCAAAAAAAAAATTTTTGATACCCTTCAAACGATTTGAAATTGTTGAAAGAAGTAGAGTGTAATATAATAGCTCATACACACAAAAGGACTTAAAGGTACTATTTTTCACCGAAAGATAGTAAGTACAATTGAATTTGAAATCTCTTCGATGATTTGTCCTTTCGACAAGTTGAAGAAGAGGAATTGATTGAACTTTCAATTCCTCTTTACAATATTTTTTCAAGAAAATTAATCTCAGTTATTTTTGAGAAACAGTGAAAAACAAAAAATTTAGAGAAAATATTTAATGCCTTTCACGAACTCAGAGCCTGTTGGAAGAACATTCTCATCGTATGCGTATATTAAGAAATATCGCAATAAGCTTGACTTAGCAACTGATTTGAGGTTGTACCTATCTTCATTTGAAGGTGGCTTTTAAAAGCTCACTTCCATGAAGCGTCTTCAGAGATCACTTTAACATTACTAAATATTTACGTATTAAGACTGTTAAATTAAGATTTATTTTCCATATTTATTTATTAGTTAATTCCCCACAGAGGCGCTGGGTCTCATATATCCAGAGCGCATATATTGCACTGTATTTTTGAAGTGAAGACGTGTTATGTTTATGCTTCCCAAATTGGTCCTTAATGAGTCCTTGTCTACGGTACGCATTGTGGCTTGTTGCATTTCCAACTTATACATGAATTTGGGTGTGTGAGACCCACACCAGTGTTTGTATTAAAAAAATTTTTCTTCTCCTAAGTTAGATAATAATTAAACATTATTTTTTGAGTTAACATGTTATAATCATCTAGTATATAATGGGAGATTAAGAGAAAGAGCAGAAACTATTGATGCGTATCAGGGAAGGAATTGAAGCGGAAGAAAATGCTGTCCGTGCTGTAGCAGAGTTGGCCTACAAAGAGGATATTATTCAGACCAGAGATATTGACAATAAGACTGAACAAAAAATGGAAAAAGTTAAAAGAGATTCAGCTGTACAAACATCTGGAGAATTCACAACACAATAGATTAAGGACAATGTGAGATCAAGAAATACATCCAGTCAGGGTGAAATAAATACGATATCAAAATGCTATGCATTAAATCTTAAAGTCTGCGTCAAACAAGAACCAGAAGATCTATATTTATGCGTGAAAGAATGCAAGAGGTTGCCAAAACATCTCAGCCAACAAATATTTTTGTAACACTGAGAAATAGAAAGCGATGTTACTTATGTCATACTGACAACAAATCTAAATACTATTGTTTCAAGTGCCAAAAGTTTGTATGATTACAACATGTAGTGATAATTTGCCCAGACTGTAAAAAAAAGTACTAACTCGTAGTGTAAACGTACAATCTAGTTGCCTATTATTATAAAAACAAACATTTATTTTTGTCTTATTTCTTATGATCATTATCTTAAATGTGCAACATTTTTTTTGCGATGTTATAATACAGGAATCATATTTTTTAATTGTTTTGAATTGTTTATTCAGACTGATATATACTATTATAGTTCAGTTTTTACAACTGATCTTAATATTAGACTGGTATTCTAGATTTAAATAAATTGTTTTGAAACTCAAAACTATGATACATATGTTCATAGTTACTAAAAAGAAGCCAAATTTTACGTGCGGTCATTGACGAGGAGAGGAAGCGGTATTCAAAAATGCAAAGCGTAATTTAGCGATGTAGGAGGGGAAATTTTAGAGCAGTTCCGCTCATATGAAGACATCTCAAAATGGCTTGATTCGTGGATAGCCTCAAAAGACGAACACTTCTACCGTGACGATATTCGAGCTCTGCCAGAAAGATGGGAAAAAGTTCATAGTTACCAAAAAGAAGCCAAATTTTACGTCGAGTCATTGGCGAAGAGAGGAAGGTATTCAAAAATGCAAAGCCTAACCTAATTTAGGGCTGTAGGTGGGAAAAAAGTTTAGGAATAAGAATTACAAACTAAATTTAATTTCTGGACATGCTTTATTTCAACTAACGAATAATTCGCTACGCAATTTACATTTTACGCGCAATTATTTCCAAAAGAGACAATATAAAAAAAGAGATTACGAAAACTAATTATTTTACACTTAAAAGTAATTGATTGTAACACAAAACTGTAAAAATTATAATCAAACATTCATAAATTAAAAATGTGTTTAAGGCAAATAAAGGGAACAACCCTCGCCTAATACCCTCCTCGATAACTTGTCCTAATTGGGATAATTTTTTAAGTAAGCGAACATCATTCCTCGTTAATTGTTAGAAATATTTCCCTTCGATCTCTGAAAATCCGAGACGCAGACTAACAAGTGGAAAAGTCGACTTCGTCGTTACCATTTTTAATTGCATCCCGACTCTCGGCGAAAAATAGACCGTTTTTTGCGTGTAAAACTTCCACAATGCTTAATTTGTACTTTTGCTCATCACTTCGAAATTGAAAACTTTTCGTCTACGCCGAAGTTAGAGCCAAGCTTTAATAAAGCTCACTCTTCAATTATGAACAATTACGTTTAATTAACGCGCGAATTGCGATTCCTAAAAATTACAGTCTAGATATAATGCAGTAGCTTCTGCAAATATAGACGTGACGAGATATACAGAACGTTCTTGTAATACGTGACAACCAATAAGTCCTTAACCATTAAAAATATCTACGTAGTTCTTTCACGCTTCTTTAATAATATTATTTTTTGTGCAAAATAATGACATAAAGCTTTTTTCAGTTCCAGTTCAATCGGAAGTACACAGAACTTGTTTTTGCTTTTAATGAAACAGTATATTTTTTCATTTCTACCAAGTTGGTCAATAAGTTTTGTCATTCTATAAAAGATGGCGATATTAGATTCGTCGTTTTATTTTTCTAGAAATTGTACTACGTTTTTATGAGCACATGTGATGTTTTCTCATTTTATATTTTCTCAATCGTATATTAACAGGTGTTCAAAGTAGACGTATCACAGTAATTGTTTACAATCGAAAAAATTGAATATAGTGCAGTGATAAAATTCTTACTTTTAGAAGGTGTAATACCAAAATAAATTCATGAACGATTGTTAAAAGTGCATAAAGGCTCTTCACCTTCAATTTGAACAATAGAAATATGGGTTGCTAAATTTAAACGTGGTCATACAAGTGTTAAAGACAATCCACGTGAAAGACGTCCAAAAATTGCATCAATTTCAGAAATCGTAGCAAAAATACAGGATATGGTCTTGGAAGATCGCCGATTAACCGAAAGAGATTTAGTAGAAGCCCTAGGTATCTCGTTAGGCAGTGTGAGCAATATTTTGGGTGAAGTTTCATATACTGTGTGTAAAATGCGTGCCGCATTGGTTAACAACAGAACAAAAACGCATTCGAATGCGACTTCTTCAGCTACATTTGAAGCGTTTTAGAAAGAATAAAAACAATTTTGTGCGCCGTTTCATCACTATGGATGATAACACATGGATCAATAAGTCCCGAGACTAACCCATAGATGGCGCTCGTAATAAACCAGTAACCACGTCTTTCTAGAGTACTAACCTTTGCTTGAAACGTGTCAAAATTTTAAGTCGATCGGACCAGAAACAGCTGAGTTATCGAGGTTGGAGTAAAGTCGTTTTGTAGTTTGTTTAAACAATGGAAAAAAACGAGTTTCGTGTTCTGATAAAACATTGTTTTTTAATGGGTAAAAACACCACGCAAGCAAAACAATGGATTGAAAAATGTTACCCGGACTCTTGTCCATCAAAAGCAACGATTTGTCGGTGGTTTGCCAAGTTTAAACGTGGTCGTACCGACACAAATGACGCGGAACGCTCGGGTAGACCTGTGGAAGCCGTTACACCGGAAAATGTGAGTGAAGTGACAAAAATTATAATGAAAGATCGTAAAGTGAAGCTCCGTGAGATTGCTGAGATTACACAGATATCATATGGAAGTGTATTTACTATCCTTCATGAAAAATTGAGCATGAAAAAGGCTTTTTCCAAGTGGGTGCCGCGATTGTTTTCGATGGAACAAAAACAGCAACGAGTCGATGATTCAGAAAGCTGTTTATCGCTATTTACTCGCAACAAAAAAGATTTCTTGCGTCGTTACGTGACCATGGACGAAACATGGATACATCACTACACTCCAGAGTCGAAGCGGCAGTCATCTGAGTGGCGCACAGCTGGCGAAAGCCGTCCGAAACGTCCGAAAACGCAGCAGTCAGCTGGCAAAGTCCTGGCGTCAGTTTTTTGGGATACACATGGCGTGATTTTCATTGACTACCTCGAAAAAGGTAAATCGATCAACAGTGATTATTATATTGACTTACTGGTGCGTTTGAAGGAGGAAATCGCAAAAAAGCGACCGCACATGCAGAGAAAAAAATCCTTTTTCACCAAGACAATGCACCCTGCCACAAGTCGATGAAAACAATGGCAAAATTGAACGAATTGGGTTTTGATCTGCTTCCCCACCCCCCATATTCGCCAGATTTAGCCCCCAGTGACTACTGGCTCTTTGCTGATCTTAAAAAAATGCTCCAGGGAAAAAGATTTGGCTCAAATGAGGAGGTCATCGCTGAAACTGAAGCTTATTTTGAAGCGAAAGATAAATTTTTTTATAAACATTGTATTGAAAAATTGAAAAAGCGTTGGAACCATTGTATCACCCTAAAAGGTGATTATGTTGATGAATAAAAAAAAATTTTGCAAAAAAAATGTTGTTTTCATTGTTAGTCTCGGGACTTATTGATCCATGTGTTATATGGGTCTACCACCATGATCCTCAATCAGAACAAGAGGCTAAGGGGTGGTGTGAATTCGGTACTTCGGCTACGAATCGAGTAGGATCCAGAGATCGGCCAAGAAGGTGTGAGCATCAGTTTTTTGAGATGCAAAAGGAATCTTTTTCATGGATTATCTCTATATTAGTTAAACAATAAACTCAGATTATTATTGGAACCTTTTAGACCAGCTGGATGTAAAAATTCGTGAGAAAAGACCTGGTTTAAAGAAGAAAAAAATCATTTTTCATCAAGATAACGGACCCTGTCGCACAGCTCAAAAATACATGGCAAAAATCAGTGAATTAAAGTACGAATTGTTGCAATATCCACCCTATTCGCCAGATTTAGCTCCCTCTGACTTCTGGCTGTGCTCACATCTCAAAAAATTCATGCGTGGGAAACGATTTTCATCGAACAAAGAGGTAATAGCAGTCGTGGAAACGTGTCTCGACAGTCTTCCGGATTCTCACTTCAGGAATAGAATCCATAAATTTGAAGATCACTGAAGCAAGTGTATTGAAGTTCAGGAAGGTTCTATTGTATAATAAAATGTATTTCAAATCACAAAATCATGTTTGTCTTATTGAACGACAAAACTTATTGAACAATTTGGTATTATGTCTGGTTGCTTTTGTATACATTAAAACTTCTAATAATAAATAACAATATATTTAAGCAAAACGTTCACAATTCGTACCTATTTCTTTCTTTTTCGCTCGATTTCTTTCCATATTAGCCTGAAAAATTGTCAGTCTAACAAAGAAAAAATATTTTTTTGTCAAATTCAGTTTTATTTTTCAACATAATCTTCCTGTAAGTCTATACACTTTCCCTAGCGATGCACCTACCTCTTAAATGAGAATGGATAACGAGTTCTGGTTTAGATGAGCGTAACCAGACTACCATGGTGCATAAGTAGACATCAAAGAGCGATAACTTTTGAAAGTGAATTTCGAAGATACGGCCTAATTTCAACTAATTTTGGCCACAAAAGATGCTAATACCTTAAGAATGAAAAGAGATGGGTTTTTGTAAAGGAAGTAAAGACTTTGAAACATATCTTGAAGCATCTACGATTAAAATGTAATTTCCTTTCTTCATCACAATTATTAATGTACAAAAGATTCACAACTATTTTGAAGAAACTTTGAAACATGAGTTTCGCGTTTAACAGTTAAAATGTCCTTAAGACTGTCATAAAATATCAATTTCACGTTCATCATATCTAGAAAAGATTGATTATTGTTTCTTATCAACTGCGAATAACACGAATTTAATTGATCCAGATTAATTCCCTGAAGAATTCCATGGAGTACTCATTTTTCATTTTTTTTAACTTTGCTAACGATATAAAGATACCATAGTATTGTAGTATGGTTAACATTTAATCTGTTTACAAATTCTCAAGAAGTTTGAATAGAATCTTCAACTATTAAAGTTCTTAAAACTTCATTATCTCTTAGAGTTTCTGGCCTACCAAGGGCTTCATTTTTAAATAATTCAAATTTCTCAACAGTTCGTTCGTCAAGGCTAATATCAAACTTAATTTCTGTTTATATTATATGAATATGCTAGAATGAAATGAATGATGTCAATATCACATAATATAGTCAATTCAAATTAATTCTAATTTCTTTTTCTATCACAAATACTGCACAATATTGCACACTATTTGTATATGGAAGGAAAAACAGATATTTTATTCGTATCAATCCAATATTAATATCCTAAAGATACTCTAAAATTATCATTAAATCCGAAAGACACTTTTTAAAACACAATCCTCCTTCTCTCTCTCCCGCAAACAAATCACTCGGAAGACATCTAAATAACCTTCCACGCGTAAAAGCATACCTTTTCCCTTCGTACTACAACTTTACATCACCCCTGGAGCAGAAACATCTAAATTATTGCAAATACAAAATCTCACGCCTGCAAAAGCGGCGTCATATAAATGCGTGCGTATAGATGATACTCTTGTCGTTCTCAAATTTCTACCGTATTTCCCGTTCTCCGCATTAAACTCGAAGATACCGCAGCGAATATCTACCCTTCTGGCGAAGTTCAAAGCGTCCTGCGACCTAAAGCATGTGCGTGTGGGAATTTCTGTAAAATAGTTACCAATGGAAATAAGTTTCCCAAGTTCTCTGTCGCTTATTTGTCGGTGTTTTACGTGTTGGGAATGTTGAAGTTGGGAAAATCCAGGTGGATGTCTACGTATATGTTGTTATATGTATGTATGAAGTTTGTTGGTTTAAAATAACAAGGTTCGAGAGAAACTACTAAAACCATGTACGTAACCAAAAAAAAAAACGTATAAAAAATCGCTTAGCTTATAAAAGGAAAGAGTACGAAAGTTCCCTTTTTTTATTAGAGACATCCGAGTAACAGCTAGCGATAAAATGATTCTTTTTAAAGGCCTAAATATTGGGTCTGGGAAAAAGTTCGTGGCGTTTTTTCAGTAAAATTCAACTGGTCCCCGCATGGCGCGTGGACGAATTCATTTAAACCGAATATGCTCCATTATTATCGACAATGTTTCGCCATTTTTTTGGTAGATCCATGATCCCATCGGTGAAAAACTTCTGTGGTTTCTGGTCGAAAAACTGAATCAAGTAGTTTTCACAGGCTTCTTTTGAAACCAACTTAATTCCATTGAGAGAGTTCTGCAGAGATCGAAACAGATGATAGTCAGAGGGTGCTATATCCGGACTGTAAGGTGGGTGCATCAAAACTTCCCAACCAAACTCTCTCAATTTTTGACGGGTCATCAAAGAAGTGTGTGGTCGGGCGTTGTCATGATGGAAGACAACACCTTTCCTATTAATCAATTCGGGCCGTTTTCTTTCAATCGCCTGGCGTAATCTCTCTAGTTGTGCACAGTAGAGTTGAGAATCAATCGTCTGACCAGTTGGAAGTAGCTCGTAGTGGACGATTCCCCTCCAGTCCCACCATACACACAGCATCACTTTTTTTGGCGTCAATGTTGGCTTAGCGAACGCTTGTGACGTCTCACCATCCTTTATCCACGATCTTTTACGCTTCCGATTATCGTACGTAATCCATTTTTCATCTCCGGTTATTAAACGTTTCAGAAACGGCTCGATTTCATTCCGTTTCAGCAGCGCATCGCAGATGTTAATTCGGTCAATCATGTTTTTCACGCTCAACTCATGAGGAACCCATACGTCAAGCTTTTTCTTGTAACCAGCTTTGTGTAAATGGTTCAAAACAGTTTTGTGGTCAATGCCTAGCTCCATGCCAATATCGACACTGCTGATATGCTTATCTTGTTGGACTTTTTCAAGAATTTCATCAGATTTTTCAGTGATTGGACGACCGGAGCGTGACTCATCTTTCACATTGAAATTTCCAGAACGAAAGCGAGCGAACCATTTCCGCGCAACAGATTTCGATAAAGTACCTTCACCGTACACAGCACAAATTTTATCACAAGCCTGCGCAGCGTTCTTCCCCTTATCATAATAATATTGCAGAATATAGCGAAATTTCTCATTATTCTTCTCCATTTTCAAGTGCGAATAACTTTCCAACCACTGCACCGATTACAATGTTTCTACGCTCAAACTAACGTTCGGAAGGTCATCTAAAAAACGAGCCGTCGGTGGTGTCGCTGTGACTTGTTGTTCTTTAGTTATCGGCAACCAATGCCATCTATCGGGAAAAACGCCACGAACTTTTTCCCAGACCCAATATTAAGAGAACGAGTACCTTATTAGGTAGACTGATCACGAGTTTGTTTTTTATATGCAGTTACGATTATACAAGTACCTATATTTAATTAATGTAAAATCTGTTTTTGAATAAAAAAAAGTTAGAAACATTGCAATAACTTAATGGACTCATCCACTGGGTTCATACTGAAAAACAATCTTCATATAATTTGATATACTGGGTGGCGCAATGAGTAATAACTATTTTTGGGACGCCACTGACTAAAAGTCAACGCCATGATGGGGCTAAAATGCAGCCTAAAATGTTCGGTATTCTATGCAGTTGCCATAGGTTCATGGGCGGTACAACAATACCTCTTTTATGCTGAAGAATTTCAGCGCTGGGTGTCTGTAATAGCAGTACAGAGACAATTTCCGCTTGGATATAATGTACTGAAGTAGAATAGAATTTCTTCGCGTAACATAACTTCAAAATGGATTGCTGAGTTTAATGAAATAGGAAATGTACAAAATGCAAACGTCAACCTGGAAAGAACTGTGCGTATTCCAAAGAATGTTGAAAGATTACAACCTGTAACGAGAAGTCCTAATCGTTCTGCAGGGCGTCAAGCAGCAGCTTAACATTTCAAGAAGAAGTCTTTGTTGAATTTTACACGATGACCTACGATTCATCCATACAAAATTCTACCATAAGATTTACCCACTAGAAAGCAGTTTTGTATACTATTTATAGTTTTTCTGGACAACGACCCAAACATTTTGATTAATGTCTTGATGTCTGATGAGGCACATTTTCGCCTATCGTGATAGACTAGCAAACAAAATTGCAATTATACTGGCCTGACTAATAGCCTGAAGAAATTAACAAACAACCACTTTAATTTCCTTAAAATTACCGTGTAGTGTGGTGTGATTGAAATTAGTGTAATGAGAATTAGAGTAACTTGAAGAAAATCAACGTAAATTTCCGATATTTGGATTCGATCCAAAATTCTTTACCTGCTGAGCTGCAAGGACTTAGAATGGAAAGTAACAATGTATAGTTCCAATAAGATGGAGCTGCGAGCCATACTGCACAAAATTACACGCAGACGCTAAGAACCATGTTTCCTAGACAGTTTATTTCACAATTTGGTGATGTTAATTGGCTGTCAGAATCACCAGATTTAACAATCCCTGGATGAGAAAACATTATCTCCCTCTCTCGTCCAAAGAAGCGAAAGAGTGAAGTGCGTATTCGACTTGCCAAAACCATAACTATGTTATCACGATGCATAAATAGACGAACACTTTTAACTTGATAAACAGCTAGGTTATCGTATGAGAATAACAGCCGTCAAAGTTCCATTTTCGATGAAAACGAGCTCCGTACGGGCTTGATACGAAATGCCAGCCCATGCTATTGCAAAGACTTTTTGAACGATGTTCTAGGAAAAAATATACATTCAAAATACCATTATCTTGGTCTTCTTCATACTTTTCCTCGACCCTCTGGGGACCGCAAAGTAGTTCTGAATTCATCTGAGAATTAAACATTGCTCCATTACTTCTCTGTCTAAAGAATTGCCTTGCGAACTGTAAGAGAACCACTTGATGTTACGCAAGTAATTCTGGTTTGCAAGGCCCTAGTCCAGTTTTTTGAAGCATCTTCTTACCACTCTCTCACTTAAATTCTTCTCACGTGCCTCTGCCAATCGATTTCCTGCCATGACAGGTGTACAATGACGAATCCGCAAAGGAGTATTTACTAAAAATTGATCATCACGGACCCTTGTTTCCTCTTGGTCAACCTGATTTAGATCTCTTCATGTAAGTGTAAGTTTTTTGATATCTAATGAGGGCTCAATGGATAGTTGTGTAAGCTGCACGGATAGCTCCTGCAGCATATTGGATGCTAAGCCCATCCTCCACTAGGCTATAATCTTAGGGAGATCTTGACTGTTTAACGACATAATAAGATGAAAACTTTGTGCAACACGATATTGTAAACAGTCTAAGCAAAAATCAACACTATCTATTGCAACACTCACAAGCAACAGTTGAAAACACTCATCAGAATGCGTAGCTTGAACAATAAGCATCAATAATGCAATAGTAATAAGACGAATGTCAAACAACTAAAACTTTTGTTGCTTCAATGGTCGGCTGACACTCGCATGTATCAGTAGTGACTTGATTTATACATCATATAGCCAATTTCAAACAAAACATGAAGTAAATTCTTCATTTGAGACCAGTCTAAGCGTGACTGTTAGCTCTGAAAATGTCCCATACAAGTGATGACGAAACATCGGTACCAAAATTGTCAGTGACACGGATCCAGCCCGGAAACCAAGATGCAAAACAAACGTGGAATTCTATGAACCAGATCAGTAAATAGCAAATGATCGGTTTGTTTTTTCGGTGTATGTATTTTATTAGATATACCTGTGGATGTGTATATATATATTGGGTCTGGGAAAAAGTTCGTGGCGTTTTTTCAGTAAAATTCAACTGGTCCCCGCATGGCGCGTGGACGAATTCATTTAAACCGAATATGCTCCATTATTATCGACAATGTTTCGCCATTTTTTTGGTAGATCCATGATCCCATCGGTGAAAAACTTCTGTGGTTTCTGGTCGAAAAACTGAATCAAGTAGTTTTCACAGGCTTCTTTTGAAACCAACTTAATTCCATTGAGAGAGTTCTGCAGAGATCGAAACAGATGATAGTCAGAGGGTGCTATATCCGGACTGTAAGGTGGGTGCATCAAAACTTCCCAACCAAACTCTCTCAATTTTTGACGGGTCATCAAAGAAGTGTGTGGTCGGGCGTTGTCATGATGGAAGACAACACCTTTCCTATTAATCAATTCGGGCCGTTTTCTTTCAATCGCCTGGCGTAATCTCTCTAGTTGTGCACAGTAGAGTTGAGAATCAATCGTCTGACCAGTTGGAAGTAGCTCGTAGTGGACGATTCCCCTCCAGTCCCACCATACACACAGCATCACTTTTTTTGGCGTCAATGTTAGCTTAGCGAACGCTTGTGACGGCTCACCATCCTTTATCCACGATCTTTTACGCTTCCGATTATCGTACGTAATCCATTTTTCATCTCCGGTTATTAAACGTTTCAGAAACGGCTCGATTTCATTCCGTTTCAGCAGCGCATCGCAGATGTTAATTCGGTCCATCATGTTTTTCACGCTCAACTCATGAGGAACCCATACGTCAAGCTTTTTTTTGTAACCAGCTTTGTGTAAATGGTTAAAAACAGTTTTGTGGTCAATGCCTAGCTCCATGCCAATATCGACACTGCTGATATGCTTATCTTGTTGGACTTTTTCAAGAATTTCATCAGATTTTTCAGTGATTGGACGACCGCAGCGTGACTCATCTTTCACATTGAAATTTCCAGAACGAAAGCGAGCGAACCATTTCCGCGCAACAGATTTCGATAAAGTACCTTCACCGTACACAGCACAAATTTTATCACAAGCCTGCGCAGCGTTCTTCCCCTTATCATAATAATATTGCAGAATATAGCGAAATTTCTCATTATTCTTCTCCATTTTCAAGTGCGAATAACTTTCCAACCACTGCACCGATTACAATGTTTCTACGCTCAAACTAACGTTCGGAAGGTCATCTAAAAAACGAGCCGTCGGTGGTGTCGCTGTGACTTGTTGTTCTTTAGTTATCGGCAACCAATATCTATCGGGAAAAACGCCACGAACTTTTTCCCATACCCAATATATATATATATATATATATATATATATATATATATATATATATATATATATATATATATATATATATATATATATATTATTTTCATTATTTTTTAAAGTTAAAACTAAAATTTTTAATGCCCTAGAAACACAAAAAATTCTACATCCGAACTCTATATCCTATAAATGCCGAGTACTTGCAATTTTAAAATCAAATTATAATACAACAAAGGAAGTATATATCCATTTTGTAAAAAACAAAGAATATTTTTTTCTACAAACATAAACGCGTAAATTCGTGTAATATAACTCAGAAACAAGATCTCGTAATTACAAACGTCACTGTATTTTATTACGGTGCAAACTGAGAGTCGCTGCCACCCACACACTGAAACGTAAACTCATCAATTTTCCTTGACAAGCGATATTTAGATTGGGACAGCCGGGGGTTGACATGAACGTTCGTCATGACATGGAGGGCCCGCCAGGTAGCGCCGCCATCCTTCATCTTCAGTTCCTGGTTAACGAAGGTTCCTTGATCTCGGCCACTGCTGATGACACCCTCCACTTGTGGAACTTCAAGCAGAAAGTACCCCAAATAGTTCAAAGATTGAAGTTCACGAAGGAAAGGTAAATATTTATATTAGAAATTATCCATGATTTTTTTAGTAATTTAATTTGTTTAAAAGAGAAAAATATTTAATATATGTATTCCTAGAGATGTTTCTTCATAAGTGAAAATAGTTAAGGTTTATAAATCAAAAGAATCTTGGTCATGGGGATAATTTTATCTGTAACTATGTTACTTCAAAATAATCACAACCTCTTTATATTCACATTATTTTTATTGATTCGATTTGATATTCCTACATCAGATGCGTCGACTTATTTAAGTTTTCCACTTTGTCAAAAGAAATATTCTGGTCTTCGAAAGCACAGTGTTTATTATATATATATATATATACTCATCAACAGACTATTGTAATACCATTTATAAACTGAATTATACGTGGCTGAGTTAAAATGTTCGTGGAATGACGGGTAGTTAGCGCAATTTCAGACCGTTTTCGTACTTCATAGACTACCTCCTTAATGTCAGCTACTAAATTTTAAATAACTACATTTATTAGTTTCATTGTGACCATATGAATGGTATTGAAATTCATGCTTAAATATTTCTTCTTGAAAGGCAACAAATATTCAGAATGAGATGAAAGATAATATGAAGAACTCAGCTCCTTTATTCTCAGTTGTTGATAAATGGGTTCGTAAGTTCAAATGTAACCTTACAATCGTTAAAGGTGCACCACGTAGTGAACGTTCGAAATCTGCCACTATATCTGAAATTCTAGAAAAAAGATGCGTGCTATAGTATTGAAAGACTGCTTTAGAAGTTTTAAAAACATCCAATATATATTTTGGATAAAGAATTGGCTGTGAATAAAGTATCTACGAGGTAGGTACCGTGATTCCCCAATGTTGATCAAAAATTGGTGCGAATGCAAATTTCTCGTGAGTGCTCGGAGGTTTCCGAAAAAAACAAGGTAGATTTTTTGCGCTAATTTCTCGCCATAGATACGACTTGCGTTCATCATTGTACGCGCGAAACAAAACAACAATCTATATAGTCGCTACATAGTTCTTCCCCAAACCGTACGATGACTGCTCCATTTACAAGAAAAGTAATGAATTCCCTTTTTTAGAAAGCAAATGCTATTCTTCTCTTTTGATTATCTTACAGAAGACCAAACCATCAAAGACACATACTATTCGTTACCACAAATGAGACTTGGGTTCCTCATTATATGCCCGAAACACAACAATATATAATGGCGGCACAGTTGTTCTTCTCCTCTGAAGAAAATGGTGGCTGTTCCACCTGTAGGAAAGGTAATTGCTTCCATTTTTTAGAATGCGAAAGATATTCATCTTACTGATTACCTTGCGAAAACTCAAACCATCACAGACACATACTATGCTATTCTTTTAACTACATTAAAGCAAAAAATTCATGAAAAGTATCCTGATTTAGCCAAGAGAAAGAATCATTTTCCACCAAGACAATAATGGCCCCCTCACATGTTATGGTTACGGCAAAAATTATCGAAGGCTTCGATTTGTTGCTGATTTATTTTCCGGACTTAGCATTGTCGCATTACTGATTTTTTCTGCGCCCAAAAAGAATATTTTGCAGGTCAGAAATTTTCGAATTCTGAATTTTTTCATGGGCATAAAGATTTTAGATCATTGTAGGTCCAAATGTGTCAGGATGACAGGATATTTTGTTGAGAAATAAACGCAGTATCAAACGAGAAAATTCTTTTCTTTATTTTCGGTACACAGACTTTTTAACTCATCCCGTACACGTACAATCAATCAAAATAATACAATATAATATGTGTTTTATCTCTGTTAATGTATACAATAAATCATTTTTTGTAATTCTGTATGTTTAATTTTTGCAAAAAAGTACTCTAGATCTTTCAAATAAACTTAATAATACAAAAATTGAAATGTTTTACCTTTTGCTTTTGTTTTCACGTAATAATAATAAGATTTATTTCTAAAGCATAGTGCATACAATACATATCAGTACATATAAAAATAGCAATCAATACATATTACGTACACACTCATGAGCCAAAAACACGTCTCAAAAGAAAAAAGATGTAATAAATTTGGACATAAAAACTAATTTATACAATAACAATTTATTGTGAGCAGGCACCGTATAAGGTTGCTTTTAAAAATACAGAAGTGCGTGATATTTCTAATAGAAAGTGGTAAGTTGTTGTGTAATTTACATCCCATAAAATATGTAGCATCGCTATCTGCTTCTGGGTTTCCGGGCTGGAACCGCGTCACTAGTATATCTGCCGACGTTTCGTACCCATTTGTATGGGACATCTTCAGGGCTGAACTACTGCACTGAAACTGGTGTAAGTCGATGGGGGACGTGTTTATATATGGATAATGGGTCATGGGTCAATGGAGCGTTACGGTTACGGTTGGGTCGATTATAGATGCAGGATTGCCAAGCGTTATGTAGGGGGTAGCCATCATCGCGGTTAAGATTATTGGGGTGCTTAAAGATCTCTATAGTTTCACGGATTTTGCGACCATAGAAGTGGTTAGTGCGGGATAGGATCTTGGTTGAATTAAACTGAATATGGTGCCCGGTTTCCAGTCTATGCTCGGCAAGTGCAGAACCGGCTATGCGCAGCAACCTAGTACAACGCTCATGTTCAGAAACACGAGTGCCGACAGACCGCTTTGTTTCACCAATATATGCCCTGCCGCATGAACAAGGAATCCTGTACACACCAGCTGATTCTAAAGAAACATGGTCTTTTACGGAAAAAGGGTCAGATAATTTGGAATGGGGTTTGAAGATGGTTTTGATGTTGTTTTTGAGAAGAACCCTACTGATGCGGTCAGTAACACCTTGTACATAGGGTAGGTGGGCTTTAGAGAGGGGGGGAGATGATGTAAGCTGTGTATTAAGTTGTGACCATAATATTCAGCGAACCATAGATCGACATCTTAATCCCAAAATCTCACAACTTAATACACAGCTTACATCATCTCCCCCCCTCTCTCAAGCCCACCTACCCTATATACAAGGTGTTACTGACCGCATCAGTAGGGTTCTTCTCAAAAACAACATCAAAACCATCTTCAAACCCCATTCCAAATTATCTGACCCTTTTTCCGTAAAAGACCATGTTTCTTTAAAATCAGCTGGTGTGTACAGGATTCCTTGTTCATGCGGCAGGGCATATATTGGTGAAACAAAGCGGTCTGTCGGCACTCGTGTTTCTGAACATGAGCGTTGTACTAGGTTGCTGCGCATAGCCGGTTCTGCACTTGCCGAGCATACTGGAAACCTGGTACCATATTCAGTTCAATTTAACCAAGATCCTATCCCGCACTAACCACTTCTATGGTCGCAAAATCCGTGAAACTATAGAGATCTTTAAGCACCCCAAGAACCTAACTGCGATGATGGCTACCCCCTACATAACGCTTGGCAATCCTGCATCTCTAATTGACCCAACCGTAACCGTAACGCTCCATTGACCCATGACCCATTATCCATATATAAACACGTCCCCCATCGACTTACACCAGTTTCAGTGCAGTAGTTCAGCCCTGAAGATGTCCCATACAAATGGGTACGAAACGTCGGCAGATATACTAGTGACGCGGTTCCAGCCCGGAAACCCAGAAGCAGATAGCATGGCACCACGACCGCGGAAGTCGACGTACTCAAATTATGTAGCATCGCTTTGATAAAATACGTTTAACTATCGTTACCTAACTGCAACAACATATAACTTTTCAAGGAAGCATTGAATTTACATATTTATATAACCTTTTTTTCATGTTTATCAATTCTATTCCTAAAATTTATGCACCACTATGTACGAGGATAGTTTGACAAGTAGTGATAATGACACATAGGTGGCTCTCTGATGGAAAACAAACGCACTGTAATTTAGATTGCCTATTTATATGTTTACATTCCGATATTTAGATAAATCAGCTGATTAGTTTATTTTTGATAGCTGATTGAAAAAGAAGCAACACATCGTTTTGTTAAAATGGAAAAAGCAGAGTATCGTGCGGTGATTAAATACTTCGTAATTAAGGGTATGAAAGCTACCGAAATAAAAGATGAGTTACGGGAAACATTAGGTGAATCTGCTCCATCATCCGCCACAATAAGTAGATGGGTAAATGAATTTAAACGTGGTAGAACAAGCTGTGTTGATGAAGCGCGCTCTGGAGCACCCAAAATCGTCACTTCTAAAGAAATGATTAGAA